>VDFB02261429.1:0-59721 GCA_007258455.2 Sequoia sempervirens | reverse complement strand
AACAAACAATCAGCTATGTATGATTTCATATCAGGAAATAGCTTTGAATTGGCTTCGATATTAGTTAATCTCAAATGAAAAAAACAAGTTTTTAATCTGGAATGGAACAAAAAACAATAAAAAGAGTAAAACTTGAAAAAAATTTAATTCTCCGGAATCCACAAATTCTGAACTTAATGAAAATAAAAAACTCCTAGCCTTTTATCAGAACAAGACCCTCGGGAAATTCAATCAATCATATGAAAGAGAATCCAAGGGACAAATCATAGCAGAGCACATGGCACGTGAAAGTTGGCAAGAGAAACTTCTGAATAAGTCAAGAAAATTTTACCTTCTTCAATACTTGAAACTTTTGGACTTATGTCCTTAAAATTCGATCAGGATATCAAACCGGATTGAGCAGACTCTTAATTTGATCTTCAAACAAAATGTAGGAACTTGTTGGATATTCAAAGCGATCAGGTGGAACTAGAAATTTTAATCCACCAACACTATGTTCTTGCATTCAGGCTATGGCTTCGGAGAAAAATACCCAGAAGTGTTCCACCCCGAAACTAGGCACCTCCTTCATCGCATGCATAATACCCAGTTCCTCGGTTCCCTATTACCAGTGTTTCTTCTCTATACACTTTGTTCTCACAAGAGCTTTTAGCGCACACCACCCAACCTGGTAACATTGTTGGATCTACTCGCAATCCAAATTTGCTTGATTGTCCATACCAAAATGTTGTCCAACAACCTAATTCTCCTGCACATAAAATTCCATATATCAATCCCCTTTAAAAAATATTAATAAACCCCTATCTAACATAAAACCATCATTATTATTAATCCCTTTAAAAAATTCATAGATAACACACTTCAATGCATTCCCGTGTAACAATCAACTTTAGGTCATCCACTAGATGTTTTAGGTATTCAGGAAAAACCAAACAACAAGCTTTAAACACTTCAGCATCAATACATCATTTACCCAGGTACCTGACTCATGATATATCTGACTGCCTTTAAAGCTCAACTAGCCAATACCCTTCACTTTCCCAGAAAAAATCTTGACCTAGCTTCCGACTTTTACCAATATTTTCAAATCCTCAGGCTTTTAACTCCCGGCTGCAACAACTTGTTAAACTTCGCTTTATGAACTCAAACTTACCATTCACCTGAACTTCAATTACCCGGACTCCCGACACCCGATATACTTAACACCCAGTATACTTAACACTCGGTATACTTGAACCATGAATCATCTTCAAGATTTTTTCCTTTCACATTTTCCTGGTGACTATCAACCAACCAATGCCTACCTTAAGCATTAATTTTCAACTTGGATCCCCAAGCCTTTGCATCCTTGGGGCGTGTTGTGAGACCACACAACAACTTGCAACCCATAAAACCAAATTTAAAAGAACACCTGAGAATCAACCACCCACTGTAAATTATAACTTTTGCATATTTTCTTACAGTAGCTCCCCGCCTTCACTTGAATCCCAACCTAAAGAACATAAAAATCCTTCGGAAAGTATCAGTGGGTGCATTGATTTATTACCATCTCCAAAACCTGGTGAAAAAGATTAGTCCATCTACATTGAGCTACCTAATTTAGCAAGCCTTCATATCCAACCTGGATATTGCCTTGCTGCCAATCATGCGTCCATAGCCCTGGCAAGGTTATCTCTGTAATTCCCCCAAACATAGCTCTACTACCAGTAGGCATTTATAGCCCTAGTAGAGATATTTGGATAGCCTAAAGAGTTGAATTTTCTCTTTTGATATTCCTCTGATATTCATTTTTTCATTTTTTCTTTCTTTTGATATTTCATTGTAAGCTCTTTTGCTTCAACTTGCACGCAATGAAGCCCACTATTAGGTTGGGAATTACAACAGTAACGAAGGTTACCTTTTGATTTTTCACTCAATATAAAAATACTTCATTATTTTCACCAATTCCCAAAAGGTTCACTTAATGAATTTCGTGTATGTGAAACTTTCCAATGAAATTTTACCATCCTTATGCCAAACTTCAACTAATTACGATTCACTATCTGCTAAAAAAACTAAGCATAAGTTAAAATTTAGCTGCAAGTTATCAAATCACCTGATTACTTCTAAATTTAGAAACATTAGCTGCCACCCATCCATTTTACTTTATCCATGGCAACCCGCTAAATTAAACTTGGCCAGCAACTTCGAATTTGGTGGCTCTGCACTTACATTAATGCACTAGGCTTGTCATAATTATACCTTAGCCCGGTCATCGTGTTCTTCATTGCATTTGCACGCCTAATTACACACGTATTAGCTTTCTCAAATTTCTCAACATTCTAGCATGTGCCAAATCACCAGTCCAACTCTTCTTCCAAACAGCACACCTGGACAACTCATAATTAATATAGCTTGATCGGATGAATTGAAATGACCACCATTTAATTTTGTAATCTCGAATTCACTTGATTCATAATCTTCGTATTGGCCATCCTCAAACCACCAAGTACCAATTTCGTGAGAATTTATTTGATTTAACTTTCAATTATATAGAAAAGTGTACTTTTGTTACACCCCGATTGTATAGCTACTATTGCATAGGAAGTACATTGTAAATGTTTGAATCTTTCTGTTGAATAAATTGAATTGTTCTTGTGATCAATTGAATGTGTCCTAATGATTTTCTCATTATCTGATACACCTATTGATGTAATTCTTGAATGAAATTAGCATATTGAGTTATGGAATAATGTTGTTCTAACTTTCTACGATGCTTTATGTATATTACCTTGGTTTTGAGCAAATGAATTCCGTTGGCATGTCATGATGTGCAGGAAACAGGTTCGTACCTCGAGACAGAGGAGAGATATCACTCGGGGAAGAACTTGGTCGGGTAAACAGTAATGGATACCAACTGGACATACACACACAAACCTTAGAACTGAGTAAGCTAAGTCATTGTTCTGGTTAAAGGTAAGTCATCCGTAGGCTTGTCTAGTATCATTGGGAGTCGTGTCTTCTTCTGAATGTGTAAATAAGTGATGCTTGCTAGTATAATCTTATGAGTAATACTTCTTGTTAGAGGTGGATACGTGTATTTGTATATATATACATACAAGTACCCATAAGTACATTCATGTCGATACAACGTATTGAGCAGATGGATATGCCATACGTGTGCGTCGATATAAGTGTATTTATGAACACTTATACGTAAAGTATATAAATAATTATATATACAAGTATATGTACCCGCAACTAACGTGGTGAAAGAATTTATATATGATAACGATATTTTGCCTCAGAATTTATACATACACATATATATACATAAACATGTGACGTTTAATGTAAAAGTATATATATGTATAGGTATAAAAATAAGTATATTTATATATTTAATATTATATTAAAATATAAATATAATATAGTTTATAAATGTATACGATATTATTTAAATTAATAATTTAAATAATTATACAAAAACTATAATATATAAATATTTTAATAGAATATATATATATAATATATTTAAATAAAAGATTTACAAATCAAAACGAAATGTAAATTAAACATTTTATTAAGAATTTTTAAAAAAAGAGAATGAAATCGCGATTTTCTGTAAGTATTGAAATACTTCATTGCGTCGAATTAATAAACTCCAATTTTGAGCCATGGCCAAATGTGTCATAATAATATTGAACTTTATTTAAACGTTAAAGAGTTAAAAATTCGAAATAAAGAAGCAAAAACGTGAAAATGTCAGAGGAAAAGAAAAAAACGCGCAAGAAAATCGCGCGACTAGGGCCAGGCGTCTGAAAATGGCCGACTAAATTCTTGTTTGGCAAACAAAACGAAATCTGGACGCCATTAGAGCTAGGAAAAAGTCTTAAAATATAAACTTGTCAATTAACCTAGCAGTAAAAACACACCAGAATAAGAGCTGTCACGATTTTAAAGACTAAGCAATTTTGAATTCGGTTAAAACGTCATTGCTGTCAAAAATGGAGGTCGAAACCCTTACCATTATGCAACACGTTTTTAATTTGAAACATTCCAAATCTTGCTGGCAGTACTGGCGCCATAGAAGAAGGAAGCAGTTCAAATATCAACCCTATAAATACCTGCGTTTGGCATTCATAAGAGATACGCATTTACAATCAAGATTTCATAGAGCATTTTGTAGCTAAAAGTGAATTCGCCATTAGTAAGATAATTCTTAAGTTTATTCTGTTAAAGAGAAGTAATCTCTGAGTAGAGAGCAGCAAGTAAGGAATTTCCAGATCACTGTGCTGAGTACTTGTTTCAGAATCAGCTGAAAGCCATCTGGGTGAAGGCAAGAGAAGGAGTTACCCTTCCAAACATCTGGAAAGCTTAATCAGGCATGCTAATTCCTGCTTTTTCATATTTTCTAATATTCTAGTAATCTGATAAAACTCTGAATTATATTCATAACTGAAAAGGAAAGTGTTTGAATATCTGGTTTACTTAGGATAGAATAAGAAAGAAGAAAAACTTTCTTAACACATGTTAAGTTGTGAAATAAAATGTTTCATGTATGTAGTCTTTTCTTGGTTCTTGTTGTTATCGGTGTACAGTTTACATTAGGTAATGAAAAGTAATCTGCATAGTATATAATGGCTCCATATATAGAGCATATGCTAGTAAATAAGTTACTAGTTACTAGGATTGAATCGAGAACATTTACGAGTTATATGCTACAACTAGATACTAAATAACTTAGTCAAGTTATTGTATCCCTAGGATGAGAATATCCTAAATAAAGGCGATAGTTGTAAGTTCTTGTTAAAATGATTGTCATTCCAATAGTTAGATTGTTGTAGGAAGTCTAAGGTACGGACTACCCCGATAGACCAACCTACGCGTAGAATAAGATAGCCTCAAGTCAAGTTGAACCTGGCTAGTGAATGTGGCATATGACCTATGTTCTTCATTGAACGTAAACACTTTGGCCAAAGTAGTGTAAGGAACCATTTAGTTGTAGTACTACACTGTCAGTTCACCGTGATTCCGAAATACAACCTAGTTTGAGATTTGCCACACGATTGCCGCGAGAAGCTGGTTTTTTATCAATTAATAAGAAAATAAAATTATGCCATTCAAATGGTCGAAAATCAAAGTCTCATTATCGTGCAAATTATTATTTACAACTTTCGCCACCTCAACTTGCATTCCCAAGATTTTATCTCCAGGCAACTATGCACCACATATTTCTCATGACTTTCTATAAATACGACACTCTCCTTCAAATTCCACACTTCGATCTTCAATTTTCAATTTCTCTTTGCATTTTCTCTTGTCTTTAGGCTATGGATACTCCCATTTTCCTTACCAATGTCCATCGCCAAACCGGTTTTTTAGGCCGAGTTACGAGCCAGCAGCTTGGAAAAGTATTTTTTCTTAGGATTTCCTCCACCAAAGCTTTTTTGTGTATGGTCCTTGGGGAAACATTCATGAATGTCGGATCCTATTACAGGGTGAATTCAGACCTTTCTTCATAGTTCGTGGCTTCTCTCCTGGACCTCAGTCTTTCTGTAGTTGAAGTCCATTCTGCTACGATAATGATAGTGCAGCCAGACTACTTGGGAAATCTTGACACCATCGTGGCCATTGCTCAACTTGCTATAGGAATCCCAACGGCCAAGGACATCCCACGATTTTTGCACCAGAGGGAAATCGTTCCTCTTTTGCCTTTCCTCACTGCACTGCACACTCCCGACCTTGAAGACCACAGAGAAAATGCCTACATGGGGTATATGTTTCTTCAAGATGAAGTGCAACAAATTGATTAAGCAGTATGCCAACTGCTCCAACATAGTGTTTTGAACATCCAACCCCCTTTTGCTTATTGCTTTTTTGATACCAACTTACAACAAGAATTTTGTATTTTCATGTACATACGAGATTATTACCATAAAATATAATGAAAATTTTGCTTTTATTTGTTTATGCATGCATTTGCTTCAAATGGTTTTATATTTTCCAATTTTCAATGGAATGTTTTCACAAGTCAGTTATCATGTGTTTTAGATTAAGAAGAATTCATTAATTCTGAGACCTAAACCAAAAAAATAGGGAAAAAACTATGTTGTACCCAAAACCAAAATTTTTGCTTCACTAAGGCATTTTGCTTAATTGAGTCTTAATCTTGTTAAAGTGTTGTCAAAAGGTCGTTTTTGGGGTTTTCAAATATGGAGTTGGTGTCAGTACTATGTCAGTCTGTTACTGAAGAGATTTTAGAAAAATGAAAATCTGAACGAAAAACGTCAAAATTTTCTATCTCTGGAGAAGGGAGCATATTCTGAAATGGGCGCCCTATCTTTTTGGGGCTCAGATCCTGTTTTTAGGGTTTTATGCCTCCGGCGGACATTTGTCCGGCATCCGTCGACAGCGGTGAGGCTATCAAACTGTCAAGCCGGACTGACAGAGCGGTCACGGAGAATCTGATTAAAATCGGCCGAAAGCAGAATTAGCTCTTGGAGAAAAGCGCGACACGAGAGAAAAGCGCCCACATCTTTTGAGGTGCGGTGGGACTGGTAGTCACCATCCAAAGTTTATCTTACATTCGTTCAAGCCCAGCGCATCCGTCGGAGGGTGAATGCGAGTTCTTTGAAGCGCTGAACACGAGGTCAAGCGTTGGGTCAAATCTGATCAAACTATCGGAAGAAAACAAGAGCACATTTTGAGAAAGGCCCAAGCTTTTTGGGGCTTCAATGCTCTTTACATTGATTTGAGATATTCAATGTGGCATAAGTGATACGTTGACTTTCCGTTTACTTTGTCAGTCGGATCGAGGAAGATGTCGTCGGAAACTACTGATGGAAGTTTTACCATTATTTTATACCGTTTCGGAAATGGCTAAGAATGCGGAATGAAAAGAGCAACTTTTGAAAGGGGGCACTCTTGTTTCGCACCTCGGATGGCGTTTACGGGGAAGTAATGCTTGCGGATGTAGATGCGAGCGAGCTTGGCCCATGATGAACACGAGTTCGATCCTGAAAGTTGATAAGTGATTATGAAGGATTTTGTTTTCCTTCGTTGAAATCACGAAGTTGAAATTTGACTAAGTCGGGGAAAAAGCGGCTTTTCAAAAGAAGCGGCTTGGATTTTTGAGCCGGATGTCGGTTTTATGACATGCGATTATCAAGATATCATTTGTCCGGTTTTTACTCGACTCCCTTGATGCACCTTCACGGCCGATGGCCGGAGGTAATTCGACGGTATCAGGAGGATGAAGCGAGTCGTGAGAGGTTTTAGCTTAAATTTTCATAAAATTTGGCTACGTCTGGAATTCGCCCAAGAGTTCAAATTTGAATTTTCGAAAGTGAGTTGAATGGACGCCTTAACTGGAGTTCTGACTGCAGTTAGACTGAACGATTTCTGGGTTGTCATCTTCAGTTCATATGTTTGCATGTGGAGTGATCTTTCAGTTTGCATGTTAAGTTAACTGGTTTGCATGTTCAGTTAACTACCTTGCATGTTCAATTAACTTGGTTGCATGTTAAGTTTAACTGAAGATTACCACTAAAAGTCAACTGAAGTTTACATGCATGGTGAATTTTGGTCAAAATTATGAGATTTTAGTGAAGATGGCGCTTCATCAAATGCCAACTGAAGTTCAAAAGGGACGAATTGAAGCATGAAGCATTATTTTGTGAAGCGTGAAGCATATTTGATGAAGTATGGCGAATTTGAAGTTGAAAACTTCACTCATGAAAAGGGTCGCTATTTTTAGTTTTTGAAAAGTGAAGCAAGACAATAGTGAAGATGGCGCACTTTTCAAGGAAAGGGCAACTTTAGTTTGAAAAGGGTTGCTATTTTTAGATTATAATTGATTAAAGCATGAAGTTGGCGCACTTGTTGAAGGCCAAACTAAAGTTCCTAAAGGCTAGCTATTTTTAGCTTATTATTGCATGAGTTTGGCGAATCTCTTATCCCATTCTTATTCTTAACTGAAGTGTCAAAAGGGCACGCCTTAGGTCAAGTTGATGAATCCAAAGCTAGGTTGAAGGTGGCGAATTTGATAAGGTTTCTAACTGAAGCTAAAGCCGCATGTTTGAGTTTAAACTAAAGATGTGAAAGGCAAACCCTAATGCGGCCACTTATTGAGCTTGTTTGAGTTCTAGTTAACTACTATGAAGACCAATAAGAAGCCTAGCGCCATTTTTAATGCATGCTTTGTTTAGTGCGAATTTCTTATGATGAAATTCTATATATTTCCAAGATGGCGTCCCTTATTGCATCATCTTTTGCTCTGAAAGCTTGTATTCTTTTGAGCGACCAGCAAGCTTAAGGTGATTCAGGTGTCCGTTTTCAGCGTTCTTCGAAGCTACGAGCTCAGATTCTTTAGAGGAAGTCAATTCTAGACTTCATTTCCACTTTGCATACAGGTTTTATAAAGATTCGAAGAAGAGATTTGCAGATTTTTCAGAAGCAGACAAGCAAAACTTTCTATCTTCTGTCTTATTTCTTCTATTTCTCACCTTAGGTACTTTCTTCGCATGCCAGAGTAATTCAACACATTTTCTGAATCTGTTCATCTGGGTTCTCATATTTCAGCGTTTGCAACAAGACCCACTTCTTAGATTTTTTCGAGAAAATCGCCCCGTAGTCTTCATTCTGAAGCTCTGAGCCTTTTTCCGAGAATCTCTTTGCATGTGGGCTTGAATCACATTTTTTCGAGAATCCAGTTATCTGGGTTTGTTCAGAATTCAGTTGTGCACAAAACCCATGTTCCAGAAAAACTTCAAAAATTTCTTTCGTCAGAGGCTATTTTTAGCTTTGTCCAGAGTTTTTCAGAAAGTTCTTCAAAGATATTCGACTTTACAGTCAAAAGTCATCATTTTCAAAATGCAGTTCAATCTCATTGATTACAAGGTGAAATCAGTCCTTACACATAATTTCACCAAGACTTCAGATACGGACCTAAATCATGTTTATCCAGTGGTCAATCTGAGCAGTTTAGAAGGTGTTAGCAGCAATTCGATGAGGAATCTTGAACGTTCCGGGTTGCTGGCAGCGGCATCCATTCCTGTTTCTATCTTCGATCTTGAGTTCGTACTTGCTTGCATTAAGCATTATGACTTGTCTTCACGATAGATCAGATTGGTTGATGGAAGAGTGGTTTGCAGTCTCAAGCCGAAGGACATAGAGAAATGTTTTGCTATTCCTCCTCGCTCAGATAACTTTACTGTTGATCTTGAAGCTTGTGAGAAGATATGGGATGCTGATCATCAACGTTCACAGAGAAAGGTTGCTCAGAAATGGTTGACAATTCAGATAACTAACTTGCCTAAGAAGGTTGGTCGTGGTGAATTTAAAGGAGAAGTTGCTGTTTTGATCACCTTACTCAATCGAGTTACCGGCCAGTCAGATGCTAATACTTTCCGTCCATGGATGTTCTACCTGATTACCAGAATCCTTGATGGCACAGAGCGTTTTGACTGGGCTATGTTAATTAGTGATTGCTTACATCAGCAGATTTCTAACTTTCTCAAGCATCACGAGTTTCATATGATATCTTATTTGGTCTACTTGGTGGCATTTCAAGGTAGTTTCAGACTTCTTAAAACCAATGGTACTCTCGGTGTTCAGCATATTCATGAATATTATCCACAGCTAGAGTTTTCTCAGTTTGAGCAGGACTTCCGAGTGGTGAATGATCACTTTGCCATGAGAACCGTGAGGGATCTTGATGATGAGATGCACATTCGTATTTCAGCTGAGGCCAAATCAGCAATGGAGACTTGGGCAGATTGGTTCATACAGTTTCCTACTTTCACGTACCTCCGAGTTTATGGTTATGTTGGAGAGCCTCTGATGTTGCCGAGATATCCGTCAGACAAGATTGTCTTTGTGGAGTTCCTCAGGCAAATGCAGCACGTTCACTTCTTTCTTCGTAGTCGTCATAAGGCTGCGGCAAATTTTCCATTCTCATTGGGAATTTTCACATGTGGTGCAGCAACAGATGCCAGGCGTATGTCTACTGAGATAGAAAGGTTCAAATTCAAGCCTTATACTGAGAGGTGTTCCTATGATCCTCTTGGACATTATGCAAATCGGTTAGAGCGAGGCATTGCACATGCGCCAGCACTTGAAGATTTCTGGGCAAATTGTGAAGATGAATTCGAAGTTCGTCGTCGCCACTATTGTAGACTTACTGTTGGTCAGCTCTCTGATTACTTGTTAGAAGATGTTGATGGTTTGTCAGATGATGATGGTGAAGTTCTTCTCAATTCTTATGTTAAGGATCAAGTTGCTAGGCAGCCACTTCGCTCACCTGATTGGTATGCTAAGGAGAATACTTCTATTGAAGAGGTTTCCAGATCAGTTATCAAGACTAGTAAGTTGTTCTTGGAGAGCAAGCGGACACGGAAGTCAGTTCCTGTAGCAGAGCCGCCAAAGGATGTTTCTTCGTTGCCTTCTACTTCTAGAGCAAGACCCAGAGTTAAAGCCATTATAATACCTCCGGAAGGAGTTAGACTCAGTGGAAACACAGGGAAAAGAGCTACTGGTAAAAGGAAGCAAAAACAAATTGAGAATATTCCTGAGATTCCAGTAGAGACAGTTATTCAAACTGAGCCTCACGTTTCACTTCCTAGTTCACCTCACGTTCCGCCTATTGATATAGATTCTGAGCCTGAGCCACAAATTCAAGCAGGATCGGAGACAACTGAAACACCACAGGTTGATACATCAGGGACAGTCTCTCCACGAATTGAAAATATTGTTCAGTCTTGTTGGCTTGAAAAGTCTTTGGGAAGACAAAGGCGTGAACCGTCATACAACCTTGATTTGTCAGAGTTTGGTGAGCCCTATCAGAGGAGATCAAACAAGAAGATTAAGAAGCAAGTGCACATCGAAAAGACCCCTGAATCAGAGATTGTGATAGAAGTTGCAGTGCCTCCAGAAGGTAAAAGCTTGGATGAGGTCGAAGTGGGTGACTTTACATTCACTAAGGCAAATCTTGGCAGGACCACACGAGAGACAGATGTATCTCTTCTTAAGATTGTTACCAATAATCTTGAAGAGCGTATCACGAAGGATGGAGAAGATAAGGCTTTACTCAAAACTGAAATTAGTCAACTTCGTCAATACATTTCTGATCTTGTTCATGGGAATCCAAATAGAGCACCGGTTCTTCCTCAGCACACACCTGCAGAGAAACGAAAATTGGATCAGTTGGTCAGTCATGGCAGACTTTTGGATGATTGGATTGACAGTTTAGTTGCTGCTGGTAAAACTCTTCTTGCAGATTTATATCAGTTGAGGAGTGAGGCACACAAACTCCGTCAGGGTATTCAGTTGCTGGATATTGCAGTTGCAGAGAGCTTGGCAAAGGATCGCGTTCTTGTATCTCAGTTATCAGTTGCATGCGATGCTTTGGAGGAGATCGAAGATCAAGAGAAAGTCTTCACTTGGAAAGAGCAGCACCTTCTCAGAACAGAAATATGTGAGAAAATCTCTTCCAAGTTATTTTCACTGAAGGATGACGTAGTTGGAGTGCTTGCACTTGTCAGTGGCTTCGTTGTTCAGATCCCGTGTCATTATCTTCTCGAAGATGGCACGTATGTTGAGTTGGAAAAAGTTCAAGCGGAATTCGAGAAGCTGATTTTTGACAGCCTTGAAGGTGAACCTAGGGCGCCAAAATTAGAAAATGTTTCAGTAATTGCAGCCAGTTTGAGAAAGGCGACTGAAGAATGCAAAGATGGTGTGCACACAATTACTGAAAGTGGCAGAGAACTAAAGAAACAGACTGTTATTTTTAGCAGCATCAAAGTGCCAGATGACAGGGAGATCGATGAGTTCTTGGTCGAAGTGTTAGACCGAGTTGACATGGAGTGATCTGTCAGTTAGAACGTGCAGTTAATTTCTAGGGTTGAGTCCAGAGCAGCAGTTAACTTGACTTCCAGTCTTCAGTTCACTTGCTGACTTAATACATGCTTATCTCATCCTCGGAGTTATCAACACAGGAGTTAGGGTTAGGGTTTCCAGTTAACTGAAGGTAGTGGCCAGTTAACTTTGCTTTAAATAAGGCGTGCATGCTTGCACATTGTCCAATTAGGTTATTTGTACCAGTTAAACTGAGGGTAGTTGCCCAGTTAACTGTATAGTTTACTTCATTAGGGTTAGGGCGCATGACTTGCATGCATTGCAAGAACTGTAGTGAACTCAAGGTGATTTTAGGGTTACCTACACCTTGATGTATATAAATAAGAGCTTTTGCTCATTTGTAAATAACTTTTGCTTGAGAGAGAAATATATGCTGCGCCTACCTTGCCCTCAATATTGCTCTTTATGGTATTTGTTCATGTGTCTTCATTATTGCAATTGATTGTTATGCCACATAGGGTTTCGAAAGATTGTAATGCTGGATTCTTCCATAGTTTAGAGAAATCTGTTTTGTGAATCTTTTATTGTTATGATCGAACGTTATGCCACACAGGGTTTCGTAAGATTGTCATGATAAAACCGTTTTGTGAAGTGTTTACTATGCTGATCGAGTGTTATGCCACACAGGGTTTCATAAAGTTTTCATGGTGAATCTTCTCTTAGATTAGGAAAATCTGTTTTGTGAATCTTTTGTCATTACGATTGAGTGTTATGCCACATAGGGTTTCACAAAGATTTTGATGATAAAAGCTGTTTGTGAGTCTTTACTATGCTGATTGAGTGTTATGCCACATAGGGTTTCATAAGATTATCATAGCAAATTCTCAAATCTGTTTTGTGCTTAATAAACTTGTTCAGATTGAGATGATAGTTGCGCCACCTTGCCTTCAAGTAGAGAATCTGAATGCGTTTATCGTCTGATAGTCATAACCTTGCTCCGTTTCCTCTTGCTCTGTTTTCCTGAGGAGATTGGATAGATATAAGTTGTAGTTTAGTTGATTTGCGAAACCAGAGAAAACTCAGCTGCAACGTGTAAGTTCTTTCAAGAAAGCCTTGTGCCTCTAGCAGCTGAAACAAAAAGACAGGACATAGTTTTAGCTTATTTTCCTTTGCAAGTACATTTGTCAAAGCATAACGAGGGAGCTTCCCCTCCATAATTTGAAGAGCACTCATTGCGTAGTGTGCATAGGCTGTTCATAACAACTTCTACTCCAGAGGTGTTAGTTGTTACGCCAACAAACTACTAAAGAAAAGTAACCTAACTAAAACAATTTTACCCTAATCAAGCAATTTACCCTAATTTCTATCACTAACTTCATAATGCTTTTAGTCCGAATCTTAGCAGGTTTATCTTTAAATTCGCTCAAATAACTTTTGGATAACCTATTGTAATTCTGAATTATTCAAAATTTTATGCGTTTAATAAATGAAAATTTGAAGGCATACTTACCCACAATTTTGCTAAAATGTATGGAAACGACCTGATTAATGGTTGATTGCACACACCTTTTCCATTTTCTTGAACCTATACCATCTTCCAACCTTTGTTTATGGCACTCCATTTCTCTTTGCTCTATTTCATGAACGGTTGCATTTACTCCTCGATCACCATTCCCTTGAAAACTTTGTCGACAATCCGTCTTGTCTTCAACCTTAACACCACTATTTATTTTATTAGACCAGACTTCAACACGATTTACACAATTATCAAAAAGAGGGAAAGTAAAACCCTGATACTTTGTCATTGTATAAAATCAAAGGTTTCCTCCCTTTTAAGTCATGGATTCACAATTAGGGGAGAAAAACATGCATCTCCCACCTATTTCACCCGTTCTTTCTTCTGACTACCATCCATGTGTGCGAACGGTAACTTACTTCTTTCAAATTCACACTTAAAGCATGATATTCCCAAATTCTCATGACCTTGCTTCTTTTCCTGCAAAACTTCTAGAATTTCCACATAGCAATCATAGTTAGCAAATTCAGTTGTTCCAATGGTTGAACCGCTAAAAATTCTATCTCCACTAGGGTTATGCATTCTCCTAGAATTCAAACACCGATCCGGAAACGGCTCTGTGATGTCCCCTTATTGATTTATCTTCTCTTTATTATTAATCTCCTAAATCAGGACATCCAAATAGGCCTAATGCCAATAATTTCAATGATAAGCTTTAATCTTATTACAAACAATCTTCAAGTCCACAATTGATTTGATTACTATTCTTATCTGTAATGATACTACTTAATAATATGCTGATAAATATGAGAGAATGTCTGATATGAACTCTTAAATATACTCTGCTATTATGTTTACAATTTAGACACCATAGAATGTATTGTGTTTCTGATTTCTCCAATTGATTGTATGCATATACAAGTCGGCTAGATTGGTACTAATCTTATTCACTGCCTCTGCTATTAATATCCTTCGGTAGATAGTAGATCTGCAAATATATTCTTTCAAAACATGCAATTAATCCTTGATGCTGTTTCAGATTTTTCTATCTGCTTTTATGCATATGCAAATGGGGTAAATTGATGACTATCTCCTTGTTGTTTCTGATATAATCTCTCAATTCGTGCAAATGGACAAGGGGCCCAATTGTCTGAATATTAACAATTAATATGCAGCCTGGTTGAAGATCAAACGACTCCTAATGGCCCCTTGATCTACTCTACAGTAGTGAAATTCTCCTTCAAACTTAATCCATGCCATGTCACGTCTCAGACTTTGATGCTGTTTTGACCATGACTTTGTGGGATTTATTATATGAATTATGATACGTGTTAGAGCAATATGATATAATACAATACTTTGGTGTATGGAAATGTAGGAAAATATTTGTTTTTAGAATTATGAGTGCATTTTATTTTTAAAAATATACAAGATAGAACAAAATAGGAGTGTTGATTTAATTATTGCTTAAATTTATACTTCTATATTGGTTACTAATACACTTTCGTTGTTGCACGCCTGAGTGCATTTGAGTTGCAGGTGGTCGAAGACCAAGAGTGTGATTGAGGAAAAGAAGGCTAGCTTCCCGATAGGGTAAAAGAGGAGAAGCTCTCGATCACACACACAACACCTAAAAATCATGTAGTTGCATTTAGGCCATGTCTGTTTTCAATGTGATTGTTTAAATTGATTACATGGTTTGAATAAGTAATTGATATAAAAAATATATATATAATAACATAGCAAAATTAAAATATAATTTAATTATCCATAAAAGTTGTGAAAAGATTATGGTTTATTTTATTTAGTTTATTCCATTTATTTTTGTGCAATAAAAAGGAAAATCTGATTTAAATTAGGAAATTAAAAATAAAGTGAAAAATATTATATTTACATATAATATGGAAGAAATAATTGGTTTGCATATTAAAAGGTGGAGATATCTTTGTTTGCATATGTTTTAAAAACCTTAGTCCAAAATTGGGAGAAATGAACAGCCCCGAGAAAACTTTGGGCTCTGGGGAAATTCTCCTTAAAACCAACAATGCTGTTGGCAAGTGGCGACCTCTGGATTTTGCATGTAAAATTTATCTGTCATTTGGAAATACTCTGCATGACCCTCGGAAGGAGGAATAAAGCTTTAAGGGAGAAAAGAGAACATTATTGAGACACATAACCAGAGCTCTGGAAGAGGGAGACAGGAAGGTAATACTGGGCATCTGCACTGGAGAAAACTGCCAGGTTATTTTCCATTCCTTGTTTTCAATCAGTTTAAATTGCAGTAAGAAATTGAAGAAATGAAATGCATCATTCTATGAAAATGATTACAGATATCTGAGAAATCTTTTCCAATTTTAGTTTTGAATCTAGGTAATAGCCTTCTTCTCATTGTTGCATTATAGAAAGAATACCCAATCTCTTTCTTCCAGATTAGGGTTACATTCTGTTGCAAAAGCTGCAAATTATTAAACTGCTCTCAATTATATTTGAAAACATACATAAATATATATATATACATATATATATATACACAGGAATTTGTATTCCCGTGCATATATACATATATATATATATGCATATGATCTTGCAAGAACAACTTTCACCAGAAATTAATTCGAAATTCCTTTGAAATAAATTTAAATGTAGTATAATACTGGGCAAAATATTTCTTTTGTGTTATGAAATTGCTTAACTATAGGGGAAAGGGGAGGGATTCTAATCCCCAACCCTTCCCATAGGAAGGGCACGGCTCTGTGGGGAGGCTCGCGTCCTCCACAGGCCGTGGCCTGTGGAAGGGGCACGAGCTCCTCACAGCCCGCGCCCTTCCCATGGGAGAGGCAAGGGCTTCCTGCACCCTTTGTAGTGCTCAACACCAGTATGAAACCCTGTATAATACTTTTATTCTGTGTGCACAACCCATAAAACGTGAGAACAGTTATAAAAATCAGTATTTCTTTCTTTAAAGTATATATATATATTTACACTCAGTTGTATATGTATTTATATATATATATATATATACACTCAGCTGTATATGTATATATACATATATATATATATTCATACATATATACATAAATGCAAGTTTGAACAGGAAAACCATCTTCAGAATGTGATATGATTTCTGTCAAAAATACACAAACATCTCAGTAATTGGAAGCTGGAAATATGAACAAAAGAAAGTACCTCTGAGAAAACATGTAAACTGAAATTCTTCTTGATCACATTGTCATATACTCACATACAGATGTACATTCCTGAATAATAGTATACATTATAAAATTCGAATGCAAGTTTTTCTTTCAAACCTCTGTTATTCCGAATGAATTGCCCTGTTTCTGTATATTACTAATAACCAGAAACCTGTAGTAAATTGAGAATTACTCTTTCAATCAGCTTGAATTTGGAAGAGTAGAAGTATATACATAAATCTGTGAACATTGTTTCATACAAAAGAATTAATTAATTCCTCTACTTGTGTTTGTACACTGATAGAATCATGACATACATGCATTTTTATTTTTTACATTTTCAAGAGAGTAGCTTGGAGTAAAAACAGAGTCCTTTACCAAATCAGAAAAGAATTACTTACAAAAGAGTAGATGCAATCTTACTACTGAACTTACAACCTTTCTTTTCTTTTGTCCAATGTAATTCAAAAGATGTTATGAAATTCTCATTTGAAATTCTTTTAGAATTAATTGAATGCATGAAACATGTATGGAAAATGCACAACTTTCTGCTTCTGTACTTTATTATACTTTACTTTGGTAACTTCCGGGACAGGATGCCGAAGGTGGACCCACAGAGACGGTAGTTTTACCTTTTCTAAACTACCATTTGCTTGTTTTACTTATGCTTGGCCAAGCACTTGTACCATTGAAATAGATGGATTCGTTTAAAAGCCTAGAAATGCATATGTATTTGAGTCTCTGCCACCTCCTGTTGCAAGAAATATGTTTTCTCATGTTAGAAATGCATATAGGCACCGGGCATGCATCGAGAGTTCCCTCCTGTTTTATTGTGTCAGGTTGCTAGGCTCCTTTATGCAGGGCCAGGGATTCCTTCGAGTTAGGAAGGAACCCGGGGAAGTCATGTACTTCGTGGTTGGGCGGAAAAGGCGCCTGAATCACACTCTTGGCCCCAGCTCGCAAGCAGACCGATGGTGTCACGGCGGTTGGAGGTTCAGAGTTTTATTTGCTATTGATGAACTTGTGTAACATTCTGGAATGGCTTGTATAGCCCCATTGTATATGTATTTGTATTTGACATTCATTGTTGAAACTTTGAAATAGAAGTATGGCATGAAAGAATCTAATGTAACATTGATATGTAGAATTAAAGTTTTATGACGTAGCATTGAATAAGATGTTTCTATTGGAATTATTGATCTCTTCCGAGTATGGATGAATATGTATATATGAAAATTCATTGATGTACTTTTGCCATGTGCATAGTCTTGATAAATTACAGTGTTATTATTTATATACATAAAATGCCAATTTAATTCTCTTTTATTGAGCTCATTTTGGAAGTTTTTATGAATGATATTAATTACTTGAAAACCTTTTTGAAACGGATTGAACAATTGAAAATGCCTTTGCTTTTAATTTTCCGAGCGCTACATCATTCAACTTGAAATTGTTTGCCTTTTTATATCCACAATGGGGCAGATAGTCATGTCTTTTCATAGGAGTCATGTCTCTTAATTAATTACTTAACTACTTGTAATCTCTTCAATTGAAGATTCCCTTATTGCCACATCTTCAATGCTCAATAACACAAAAACGTCAGCTCATAAGAGACATGACAGCTAGTGCGGTGGCTCACTTAGCAATTTTTGTGCTTTCCTGAGTATGTGACATTGCTTTGAATCTAACTGTGTGATGCTTGACCTCCCATGACCCTGAATTGTGTCCATCATTGTTTGGTACTTATGCAATTGCTATTCTGTTGATTGAAAAGTTACGATTCCTTCATACTTGCTAATTCTTAATGGTGACGGCTTTGTATGATTATGCTATTTGAACGACAACTCTTTAAATATCTGGAGTTACATGCATCACATGCTCTACAGAGAAAGATGGCTCTTCATCACCATGTATACTTCCAATTCCCGACTCACCAAATATTGGCGAATGCTTGATGCTTCTTGTCACCTTCAACAACTTCGTTCTCTTTCATAGACAAAGCATAATCACAAGTAGCTCCCGATATAATTTTAAATACTCTACCAATTCTTCCTTTGGAGGTTAGGAGAAATAAGACGATTTCCTGAAGCTTGTAATTGCCCACATAATGTTAAGCCTTCTTCCTGTCGACCCTCAACATAAATCATGATTCTATTATCTTGCGAATAGGATATTCAAAGATTAATCACCAAATAAAAGTAATATTTAAATTGAGATTACTTATTTTATTTTTATTTTGGATATTTATTTAATTCCGTTGTTTGTATTTTAGTATCAATTTGTCATTTCAAGGGTATGTCATTTCGGGGACATGATAGTCCTCCCCTCCCAAATTTGCTTGTCCTCAAGCAAAAACATTTTAGTTTCTTTTAGGATTTCTTCTCTTAATCTGTCACTAACAACACACAGGTTAGTCGCGTTTATATATATAATTTAATGTTCAATAATGATTACTCTATTTGAATGTGTATATCTATTAAAATATAAATATATTAAATATATACTTATCTTTGTGATCACAAGTCTCCCCTGCTTGTCTTGGCTTGTCTTTCAACAACTTATAATCCTTTTCTTATTGTTCTTCTTCTCTTGATTTTCTTGTTTGGTATACCTGTCTTATCCTGGAAAAAGATTGTAACATTTTGTTACACTTAATCTCTTTCCAGGCCTTCTGGATACCTCATTTTTAAGTATACCCAGCCTTATAATCCTGGAAGAAGATTGTAACCTTATTACTCTTAATCTCCTTCTAGGCCTTCTGGATACCTTTTTCTAAGTCTATCCAGCCTTATAATCCTGGGAAAATATTGTAACCTTGTTACTCTTAATCTCTTCCCAGGCCTTCTGGATACCTTTTTCTAAGTCTATCCAACCTTATAATCCTAGAAAAGGTTGTAACATCTCTTCCAGGCCTTCTGGATACCTATTGTGACCTTTTCACACATCACCCCATTCAAAATGGGCACCCCCAATCTTTGCTCCATTTTGGTCGTTTGGCTTTGGTTCTGCCTCTCTCTCTCTCTTTCTGTCTCTTTCTATTGTCTACTTTCCAGGGATGTACCCGCCTTTGAGCTTGAACGTGAAATTTTGGCTAAGTCTGGGAATAAGGGTTTTGAGTCTTCCGGCCAGTTTGAAGAAAAATGGAGTAAGTAAATTGGAATCTAAGCTTCATGTTGCAGTTAGTAAGCTTCCAGCAGGTTCCTAGCTAAATTTCATTGAATTCTGACAACTTACTATTTTTAGTAAGTACCTAATTTGGGGCGTTCTCTCAACACTACTAAAGTTCTCTCAATCACACTGCATCCAGAACATGACAGGCTGTTTGTCTGCAAATTTTGAGCTAAAACAGACAACTTTCTATTTTTAGCAAGGTCACCTTCAAAGGCAGATTTTAGGGTTTATATGTGAAGTTTTTCAATGCATGTTTGGAGATTCTTTTTGGGTTTTCTGAGACCTACGCAATGATGTAACATGCAAAATGAGACGATGACTTTCAGTATTCAGCCTTTGGAGGCTATTTTTAGGGTTTGCATGTTGGAATTTTCTACGCATGTCTGGACATTCTTTGTGGGTTTTTCGAAAGCTTCGCAGTGGTATAACATGCAAACTAGGATCAGGAGTTTTTTAGGAGCCGTCTTCAGAGGCAATTTTTAGGGTTTGCATGCAAGGCTTTTCAACGCATGTCAGGTTATTCCTTATGGGTTTTTCAAGAGCTATGCAGTGATGTGACATGCAAGCAGAGATGATCACTTTTCAGAGACTTACTATTTTTAGCAAGACCATTCCGGCAGCTGCCCAACACATCAGTATCACAAATAGAGCAAAGTGCAACAGAAATGAGGTCACACAGAGCTCATTTGATCAACATGCAAGTCAAATTAGAGTTTCTATCTTTGGGACCCAGAATGAGGGGTAAAATGCTAGAATTTTCGAAAACCGGTGTATCCCACTGCGATCAGTATCTTTCAAGTTATATCCACGGTAAAATTTGAAGGTAATCGGAGCACTTACTATTTATAGTAAGGCACTTCTGAAACGGGCTATAAATAGTAAATCAGTAGCAGGCGCCAGTGTGAACGGGTAGGTCTACCAATGAGGGTCACACCATCCAAATTTCAAGTCAAACAGAGTTGGGGAAGTCATGAAACTAAGTAGTTACTATAAATAGTAAAACACCTTCAGAAACATGCTATAAATAGCAAGTCAGCTCGAGACGGCAGTGTGAACAAATCACCAAGGTCATGAAGATCTTGTGGCGAAAATTTCAAATCAATCCGAGCTTCCGAAGATTGAAAACTTGGAACTTACTATATATAGTAAGACATGAGCTGGTAGAAGGATGAAAAATGCCTAAGTCTGAAGTTTGTCCTGCTCAGCCCCCAAAATGTGCCCAAGGAAGGGAAGACGGTGATAAAAAAAAATTGTAAGTCTGGAGTTTGTCCTACTTGACCCCCAAAATGCGCCCTCAAGCTGGTAGAAGTGATGAAAAATTCTAAGTCTAGAGTTAAGTCCACCTCTACCCCCAAAATGCGCCCTCGAGCTGGCAGGAAGCTAAAAAAAAAAATTCTAAATATTGAAGTTAAATCCTGCAGAATCCCCAAAATGCGCCCAACTTGCCTTGAAGGTGATGAAAAATTCTAAGTCTGGAGTTAAGTCCACCTCTACCCCTCAAATGCGCCCTCATCTCAGCTGGTGATGGAAAAAGTTTCTAAGGCATGAAAACATCCTCCTCCACCCTCAAAATGCGCCCAAGGAGAAATAGGGTGATGAAAAATTTTCTAAGTGTTTGTTAAATCCTCCTCCATACCTCAGATGCGCCCTCAAGGAAAGATGGTAAGGAAAAGACAAAAGGCATGGCGTTAAATCCTCCTACACATGTGAAATGCGCCCATCTCTAAGGTGAAGAAGAAGTTACCAAGGCGCCAAAGTTAAATCCTCCATGACATGTGAAATGCACCCAAATGGGCTAGGAAAGGGACAAAAGTGTTGACTTCCTCCACCCTTTGAATGCACCCATGTTGGAAGCAAGGTCAAGGCATAAACTAAGGCGTGGGAATTAAATCCTCCTCCATATGCTAAATGCGCCCAAGGTGCAAGGTGAGATGGATAAAAAAATGACTAAGCCGTGGTTAATTCTACCTCAGTATGTAAAATGCGCCCAAGTCTAAGGTGGCTAAGGAAAGTTTCTAAGTGTCAATTCCTGCTTGACATGTGAAATGCGCCCAAGAGTATTGGAGATGTTAGCTTGGAGAAAATTTTCTAAGACGTGTGAATTTCCTCCTTGGCCCCCTCTAATGCGCCCATGCTTGTGATAAGATGTCAAAAAAAATTCTAAGTGTTAAAATTTCACCTCCTAGAGGAAATACACCCAAGCTTGTAAGGTGGTGAAATTTGTTAAGGCATGAATAAAATTGACAAAGATATGTCAGAAGGTGCCAGCTTCACAAAGTTGATGAAGATTATCAAGACAGAGCAAGAAAATATGCCCAGATATGAAGGATGAGAATAAATTTGATTGAAAAATATTTTTCTAAGGTTAAAATTCAAAAATTAAATGTACCCCTTCGTTTGTAGACCCATGGATTTGATGCTTTCTGAAGGGAATTTTCTTTTGGGTACTGGACGTCTTCGACAAGGAAGTGATTTTAAAGTCCTCCACACTTCGCCTAGGCCTTCAAGATGAAGTTTTTCCATGGGAACCTGATTGATGAATCTTCTAAGGGGGAAATTTTAAAAATTTCTAAGGCAAGAAGAATAAAATGTGTTGTTGAAATAAAATGCCTTGGATGATGAATTTGAAGTTCATTGCCTAGGTGAATTTGATCAAATTCTTCGAAAAAATGATCTTCTTGGGCGAGAGATGAATAAAATCAAAGTTGGAAACACTTTAGCCAGTGAAGTGAATTTCTTAAAGATATAGTTGAAGTTAATATTTTCAAAAAAATGAATTAAAAATGCTAAATACGCCTTGACCAGTGAAGTGAATTTTTTGGAAATTCTAGAAGGTCAAATATTCTGGACGTCAGATGCCAAGTGTTGCAGTTGCCTGAGGAGGGAAATTCGAATACTGGCTAAAGATAGCTTCTTCTAGAAGTCGACTTGGCTATATGAACTATGAAGTTATGTTATTTTCTCCATCAAGCTGGCAAGTTCGACTTGAGCTCTAAAATGAGGATTGCAGTGCAAGCTGAAACTTGGTGAGGAAGTTCGACTTGAAGTAAAAGAGGATTGTTGAAGCTGAACTTTGAAGAGTGCGAAGTTGAAGAAGTCTAAGTGCTGAGAAGTGGCTGAAGTGAAGTTGGCCAATTTTCTCGAAGTGCTGAAGTTGTTGAAACTAGCTTGAAAGTTCGAAGTTGCTACAAGAAGTGTTGAGGTTTGAAGATGGAATTTAGTGCTTAAGCTCCTCATTTTTCAAAAGTCAATTGGCAGCCCCAATGTGATTTTATTTTTCAAAGTTAAATTTCTAATGACTATTTGCTGTTTTTGCAAGATGGCTGAGTAAGAGCAATTGGAAAAGATAATAATTTTGAGTCTAGCAAAGCAAATGCATCCAAGCAGGTTGTTATTAAGAAGTTGAGCAAGTCATTCCTGCTGGAGTCGAGATTCTCTTCGAAGCTGAGCAAGTTGGCTGATACAAATTTGGGCTCTTTCAACATGGAGGCTTTCAAAAGTCGAATGATGGGAGTTGGAAGCCATCATCCTTCATTTACTTCGCACAATATCGTCAGAAGTGGACTATATGCAGCTGTTGTTTTTCCGCCAGCAATTCAGAGTCCAGAGCTAATTATGGAGTGTGCTAACTGCTATGACCCTGATCACAGGTCTATTGTCTCACCTAATGGTAGATTGTTCGCCAACCTCACGCCTGCAGCTATCGGCGAAGCATTTGGAATTCCATCACACGAGAGGATGATCTACAAGACAAGAGAATGTGCTGAGCAGATGTATGCTTCAACATTCGAGAGATGTGCTGATATGATCAACGCTCACTAGATGAAGAAACCCAAGCCCTCTCTCACAAAGTTGCCGAAGCAGATAATATCAAATGATTTGAAGCAGGAGTACTGCAACCTGATCATGATGCTCAACAGGGTTGGAGGCTGTCCTCAAACATTCATCTTTGAGCCATGGATGTTCTATTATATCAACCTCCTGTTGGAAGGCAAAGAACATATCAACTGGGCAGTGATGATTAGTGACAATTTGCATGAGCAGCTTCGGAGTTTGAGGAGGACAAAGACATTTTACATGGGCTCATATATTGTCTACATGTTGGCTCGTATGACGAAGTACAGGGGAACAGCATACAAGGAGCCAATCGGATGTGGCTCTCATCAATTCAAGATTCATGAGGCTTGTTCGCAGCTGCACCTAACAAGCACGTCCCATTACAAGCGAGTCAATGATGCCTTCACTATGCACATAACGAGATCACTTCAGCAAAGAAGCCATCACAGGATCTTGAAGGAAGCTCAAGAATTAATAGAAAGGTATGGGTGTTGGTTTATTCAGTTTCCGAAATTTACCTATATTAGGCTGCAAGGGTTCTTTTCATATCCATACAGATTGTCCAAGTACCCAACAAACAGGATTTTGATGTTAGAGATATCTAGGCAACTCATTGCCTATGATAAGATTCAAAAGAGAAAGAAGAAGGGAGAACTTGACTTCCCAATCATCATGGGGAATTCAGACAAAGTGTGTCCTTCACTTCAGGCAACCAAGGAAGCTAAGAACGAGCTTCAATTTTTCCACCTTTCTTATCACACCAGCAGGCAGTATTACGATCCTCACAGGAATATCAGATGGATATTGTCAGAAGAGTTTGTGCATAAGGCAAATATTGAGGAGTACTGGGCTAATGCATTGGATGAAGCTGAAGTCAGGAAAAGGATGTTCTCGAGGCTACCATTGAGCATGATTAGGGAGTGTGAGATTATTCCCGTACTAGACCAGGTGGACGAGGACATGAATGTTCTTCATCCAGATTATGAGGTAGTGAGAGACAGGCCACTTCCACTCCCAGATTGGTCGGAGCCAGAGATTACAGATTTGGACACACTTTGCATACCAGTCTTGACATTCACCAGAGAATGAGTTGAAAGGCATGTGAATAGGCTGAAGAGTAGGTCAATTCCTTTGACTTATAATTTGATGGGAGATCATAGGATGCCAACTACCACCAAGAAGAAGCAGGTTGCTCGAGCTCCAGAGTCTCGAAGGAAAGAGTCAGTTCAGCCAGAGCCTCCGAGAATTGCGGTAGTCACCTACGCCATTGGAGGCACGTTCTCCAAGCATACAAGAGGTTTCACTATTTGCTAATCATAGAAATGTATTGAATTAGGAGCAGGAATTACATGAGGCAAATCAGCCACCACGAAGAGAATCAGTTGGCCAGAGTATCAATGCACCCACCAGAGATAATCAGCAGGAAGAAGATGAGGAAACTGCTATTGATACACACTTCCAGCGTGAGCTTGAGGCTGCTCTAGAGGATGACACAGTTACAGGATAGGAGGCCCAAGTTTCAGGAGATACTCAGCCCATAGAAGCTAATGAGCCTCGCCAGGATGAAGTTAGAGAAGAAGTCCGTGAGGAAGAAGCAGAGGATGAGCAGCCATTTGTTATACAATAGGTGGTACCTGATTGGCTCAGAGATAGGATGAGGAGGAGCCCCATTGAAGAGGCTGATCCAGCAGTGGAGATGGAAGAATTTTTGAGTAGGATCAGTGCGCCTCCAACAAAGAAGAGAGGTAGGAAATTTTCGAAGATTTCAACAAATGAGGATGGCTCTCGCACCCTTCATGTGGCTATGCCAAGAGTTGAGTGTGATCGAGATGAGGTTGTACCAGAAAATTATATAATCACCACCTTGGAGTTAGGTCGCCCCATAGGAGCACAGATAATTGAGGAATGTGATAACTCCTATCAGGCGCTCAAGGATAGATTGCTCAAGACTGAAGGCAAGTACAAGAAATTGAAGAAGGAGCATAAGACTTTGATAGGCTACATGCAACATTTATCTCGTCCTTGTGGGTAGGAGATCCTAACGATTGAGCTTCCAGTCGAATTGTCTAGGGAATCAGTTAGTGGCTTGGAGGATTTAAGAAAGATGGCACAAGAGGCAAATAAGTGGGTGGCCAGCGTTCGTGCTGACACGGAAAAGTTTATGGAAGATCTTTCTCATGCTTATCAGCAAGCTTCCAGCATTGTGGCATGGATGGACGCAGTTGATCACGCCTGGGGTGATGCTCATATCTATCAGAGCAAGGTTATTCAGTGTCTGGAGGCCTTGATGCATACTCCCTTGCAAATTTTGATTGATGGAGGAATGATTCAGGAGAGTGCTAGGTATGACTTCACCAACTGGTACTCTTCAGTAGTCACTGGTCGTGGATTCTTCGATGTAGCACAGGCGGATTTAGCCAGAGTCAGGAAGGCTATGATGAACATTATTGATGGAGTCCTGAACACCTTAGAGGCTATCTTTGCGAGGAGGCTGAATTCTGATGGGGTGACTGCTGACAGTTTGAATAGGCTGCCACCTTTCTTTTCAGAGGTGAAAACTTGTTATCACGGAATCTAGCAGCGCTCGTTCCACGGATAACCCCCCTACGAAACTTGTCTGTTTCCTAGGATTCGTGAAGTTCAAGTACGCATAACGAAGTGATTTTCAAGCCACCTCGAAATGCGTTCCTAAGTCTCGAATAGTCAATTCGAGCATTCCCCCATGTTCGCCTCGCGAAGACCTTCGAAACGAGATCCTTCGCGAAGTTTCACTATTCGTACTTAGTGAATTACGGAAAATGCAGTGGCACTGAAAAAGTGCGCTCCTGCCCTGAAGCCAAAATTGGCTAAGTCTGGAAAATGCAAGGGCGCTAAAATTTAGCGCCCCTGCATACAGTGAAATTTCTAAAAAGTGCCATGGCGCTGAATTTTAGCGCCATTACACTTTTCTTCGCCACTTGGACTTTTTTATGGCTTTGGCACGTTTCTTCATGATTTCGCGTTTTTCGTCAATCGTGCCACTTTTCATGCCTAAATTTATTGCTCGACTTGAGTTAGGTTTTTAATTTTCCTTTTCACTTAAAGGTGTTTTAATTCGCCATTCTTCATTGTTATGATCTTTTGGCTTTCTTTTCTTCTTGCTAGGCGAAGTGTTTTTCAACTGCAAAACACGTTTTTCTGCAAAACCTATACTTGTAGGTTTGATTTCGACTACCGAGATGTCAGAAAAAAGTTGCAAAAGGGTCACCAACACAGGTACCGTTTTGAGGACATCTGGGCAGATTGCAGAGATGAAGAAGCCATTCGCAAAATGGACTATTGCAGGTTGACTGTTCAACAACTCAGAGATCTTGGTATTGCTGACCTACCAGAGGATTTTGAAGATCCAGGTGATATCATGAATGCTGTTTATGATGAGCAAGGCATTGCTAAAAGGCCGTTGCCTGCAATACAATGGTCTAGGAAAGAAGTTACCAGCATGAGAGAAAGATTGAGACCAATCCTAGCCAACACAGAAGAATGGTTACATAAACATGGTTATGCAATGAAAAGTTTCAGAACAGACTCAGAAGGAGAGGAATCCGAAGCAAAAGCTCGCCAACAGCAAGAACTCCGCGACAAAAATAAATCAGCGGCCGTTCCCACTTCTTCACGAAGAGGTCCTAGGATCAAGTTCACTGTTGGCAAGAAGGATACTCATTCCGTCCCAGAGACAGAAATCACGGAATCTAATCCATCTCACTCTAAAGGTAAAAAGCCTATTCTAGAGGAGATAGATTCCGATGAAGAAGAAACTTCAAGTGACCAATCCGCTGAAGATGAAGATTCAGCAGAAGCAGACTCCGATGCAGAAGAGGTTTCTGAAAGCAGACAAGAGTCTGATGAAGATTCTGAAGAAGGATCTGAAGGTGATTTTGAAGGTGAACCAGAATCGGAGAGACAAGAGGGTGATCAATAGGAACCCGGGCATGATCAAGAAAGAACTGCTTCTCCTCCTGAGAATGTAGTTGAGGAAATTCCTAGAACATCATCGCCTGTGACTTCAAATGTTCCTCATACCCCTCCAGATTCAAGAACTCCTCCACCTCCTGTTCCCTCGTCACCTATTCCTACCACATGCATTCCTGCAGTCAAGATATCTCCTATCCCTGCAGCATCAACCCAGCTTGATACTCCTTCAGTGACAAGCATCCATGCGGTTGATATACTGTCAAGCCCTCCATCGCCCATTCCTAGCTTGTCTTCGCCAACGATGATATCACTTCTGAAACGAATTCAATCGTTTCATGAATGAGTCAATGCGTGATCAGCTCAATGTGTCAACTACAGGAGCGATGATGACAGACACTTCTCCAATTGTCACGATACCTATGGTAAGTTCAGATGTGACAATAACTTCAGAAGTAGCAATGGCGACTGAATTGACAGTAAATCCAGAAGTTCACACTTCTTTTCTTCCTCCTTGGCTAATATCTCAAGTGTCGAAGCATAAAAAGCAAATGATTTCTCCAGAGGAGCTCGACCTCGAAGAGATAGTCCTTCCAAAAGCCAAAGGGAAGAAAAGGCAAAGGTATACTCAAGGCTGAACGTTGATAAGTCTGGCCACAAGTATGCTAAAATTGGCATACCACCAAATGAAGAAGGTGATGTCAATATGGAAGACTACACGATAACAAAGGTCCAGCTTGGCAAGGTTACCAATGAAAGTGAAAAAGCCGATGCGCAAGTCACTTTGGATATCTTGGTTGGAAGGCTGGATAAAGTAGAGCAAGCTCGTAACATGTACAAACAGTGAGCATTATGCCTTGTTGTAAAGAGACTACGGAGTTCGAAGTAATGCACAACCACATTTGTGATGGTAAATATTGAAGACCAATTTGTCAAGAAAGGTAGAGAAGTTTACCTCAAAGGCCCGAGTGTTGTATGATTTTGTTGAGAAGATCATCGAACGCGGATCTCAGATTATATTGGCTGCGGATGAGAAAACTACCTTGTTGTCCAAGCTCACCACAGAGCTTGATAAAGAAAAATGTGTACTTTCCCAAGAGCGCAGAGACATGGAAAAATGCCTGTTGTCATGGTCGGAAATGAAACAGGTAAAGCTCAGCAAATTAGTGGAGGTTGGGGTAATTCCTGACAAAGAAAAGTTCGTTGAGGTAAGAGAATCACTGAAACACAGAATTCAAGTGGTTCAATCTCTTGGGCATCGCGCCATTCTTGAAAAAGGTATCAAAGAGTTGCCTGGTCAACTTCTTGAGGAAAATCGATCTTCCTCCGGCCACCTGAAATATCCCATCTTCAAGGAAGCCATCATGAATTGACTGATACAGACTTTAGAAGCTTCATCAACATCATTTGTGATACAAGGCTCACATTGGACAACCTGAAGACGCATCTTGACAGGTGCAAGAAGGTTCACTCATCTGCCATGAGATCGATCACGAGAATTCACACCATTGTGGATTACACCGTTGGTCCAGATGAGAAGTTCGTCAGGAGACTAGGAGGAAATTTGAAGACTTCAGCCCAATGCAAGAACGTGAAGCAACCCCTATTCTCCGGTGTTAGACATTTCCTGCATCCCATTATGCATCTTGTAAATATTTCTCGACATTTTCGAATGTCTTTTTGTAAATTGTAATTACACCAAGATCGAAGATGTAATATTTTGAAAACAAATTACACTTTGACTTTGGTCAAAGTTAGGTGAGATCTCCTAAAATCGCTCACCTAACTTTCCCTGATTTTCTCAATCTCTTTCCTAATTTTGCTCATCCCTCTTTCTATATAATGTGAGGGATTTTCATTGTAAATTATCTTTGAGTGTTTTGCAACGAAGTGCTGCCCTTTTTTAAGCAAATTTATGAAACTTTGCGTTCATGTTTTGTGAATGAAATTCGATTAATAAAGAAGAGGATTGCAAGCCAAACTTTGCGTTGGATTCGATACTTTTGTGAGTTGATCTTATTTGGTGGTGATTAGCTTGAAGAATCTGAAGGACTCTAAGTAGTTTATGTAAACTTTGTGTTACATTTATTATTTAGATTGCATTTGTATTTCTGTTTATCATTTGGTTGAATGATCTACAAGACTTTGTGCTTGTAATCGTTCATGCTCTTGCATGTTTTGGTTGAATGATCTACAAGACTTTGTGCTTGTAATTATTCATACTCTTGATACTTTTGTCAAGGATCTACAAGACTTTGTGCTTGTAATCGTTCATGCTCTTTGATACTTTTGTTGGATGATCTACAAGACTTTGTGCTTGTAATCGTTCATGCTGTTCGAGGAATTGCTGCGTCTAAGAAGACTTTGTGCTTCTAACGTGACAAACGGTACATCTGCACAGATCCAACATTGAAAAAGCTACGGAACGACTTTGTGCCTTCGTGAGCTTTCCCTTTTTACTTTATTTGTTTATTATTAATCACTTCCGGTATCTCTACGCTTCGCTTTGACGAGATAGAGATATTGGTATTACTGCTAGTTGTTAGTTTAAGGTTATCAAGAATTGTGAACTCCCAACGGTGAAGCATTGTAAACATCTTCTCTGAAAAAAGAGAGAAGGATGAATGTAACACACCCCCCCCCACTTCGTAAGTTTCGTGTACATTTTGTAATTACTTGTTTGATTTACTATCGCTTCTGTTAGCAGTAAGAAGGGTGCCTCCCCTTTCCGAGAGGAGAGATTCACATCTCACATAGCTGTGGCTAAAGTCCAAGTTGTGTAATCTATCGAAAAGCTGATTACATAATTTTCACCCAACAAAACTTGTGTTCAGAACGGATTTGAGAACACCTCGACTTTCTCAAGCATTATTCAGAATACACAAGATGCTCTAGTTGCTTGGAGAAAGTATTGTACGCGACATGGGAAGGTAGTCACAGTGTTGGAGTTCCAGCTCAATCACATTCCGCCGATCTCGATTCAGGAAGTTGAAGCTGTGCTGGCCAGATTCATTGATTTTGTAGCTAGGGAGAAGGAGAACGGAAACGCCTTTATGGATGATGACCTTCTAGAAGACTGATAGTGGGCATTAATTGCCTTTGCTATTTTGGGAGTGAGTGGGAATCTTTTGATTCATTTATTGTACCACTCCCCATTCTGGTAGTTTTTAGGGTTAGGGCTGATGTGGCTTAATCTGAGCCCTCCATTTGATTGTAATTTGAGTCGTCCATTGGACTTGGACAGCTATATAAAGGGGCATCCCCCCTCATTTGTACATTCATTAGATTAGACATCAGAGACTAGAGCAGAGAGACTGATAGTTGTGTAGCCTAGCATAGTTTGATAACTTAGCATAGTTTGGAGGAGAAGGAAAGTTTTCCTTTGAAAACTTTGTAAGAGATTGTTGTGAAAACTATCATAATAAAAAGAAGCTTTCATTGATGGTGAATTCATCTTTGTTATGAGCAGCTAGAAAGATTTCTTCATCCCTTCTACTTCAAGTAGTTTAGATTAGAGTACTTTTCATTTTTATGCAAGTAGATGTTAATCGTGGATTGTGGTATTTAATCAAGGCAGCTTCATTTTGATCCATACCACTAGCAGCTTGCTGACGGCAAGCTTTTCTTGTGTGGTCAACTGGAAAACTTTACAAGCTTAACTTCGGTTATGATTCACATCTTGGCATGCATCGTCTTGATGGTGTCTTTATGTTGAATTATGACTTGAACATTCGTTGTCGCTCCCTTGAAGATTGCACCAACTTTGTGTGAGTTGTCCAACGTGAGGCGAAGCAAAGTCTGGTTGAGGTCTACTGAGATTGATCCCATATTCCGCCTTAGACTAGAACTTAGATCTTCTAAACCCTGCATTCATTTAAATTCAGTACATTCCTGGCTAGTATAGAAAACACGTACCTTAAAGCCAAATCATTCGTCTTATACACGAAAATTCCCTTCCATCATTAACCTGCTGTCAGCTACCAAGAACTAGTGAACAATTGTGTAAGTCCCCTCATGTAAACAACAAATCACAACGAACCAACTGAGGGTATTCCATAGCATTTTCGGAACCTTGGAGTTGAACGTACGAACTTTCTCGCAATCTTAGCGTACAAAATTCTTTGATCAAGAGAGAATGGAGTAGCCTTCGAATACTTTGTTCTGCTGATTGGTGCGGTCACAAAAATCACATCAACAGGAACTGGTGCTAGAAGGAGGGCCTTTCCAAGGTTTCCTACAGTTAACAGCCACATTGAAGTAAAGAAGGGATTTTCATCAAAAATAAGTTTATTGAAAAAGAAAGTATCATGAATCAAGATGGTGCTACCGCATAGAGAGATATTTCTAGTGTTGCAGCCGAATTTGGGATTCAACGACGATCAAGAAGACATCCTCTCAGGTTTGAACAGTTTCGCGTGGAGAACAAAGAGGAGCTACGCTGAATAGATGCGAAGTTGCTTCGTGTTGGAGGAAGAAGAGAAGGCCATTAAGATTCAAGTTGCTATTGAGAGATATTTGTTGAATCAAAGACAACCGCTTCCTCCTACTCCCGCACCTCGTCGATAATCAGCTACATCCTAGATCGTATCAGTTCATTTTCACCAAACAAGTTGAAAAGAATTTTGAGGTCCATGCCCAGTTCATCCAAAGAGTTTGTGGAGTTAGAGCTACCTGCAAGAGCAAGGAAAAAGAAAGAAAGTCATTCAAGTACAGAGGCTAAGTCAAGTGAAGAAGTGTTGTCAAACGAAGAGGTTCAGTCAAGTGAAGAAAGCGGAGAAGAAATTTCAAGTTTGTTCCGAACTCCACCTAGTACTTCGAGGTTTGTTCAACCGAGACAAGTACAAGTTCCAGTGTTTATTCAGCAACAACAACCTATTCAACAACAACAACCAATTCAAGCTACTATACCCCAACTGCAGCCAGCCCAAGTTATTGTTTATCAGCAGCGACAACCAGTTCAAGTGATGGCTCAACCAGGAGGTCAACCAACTCCAAATGGCGCTACATGGCTAGTCAATAAACCGTCTCTGCTAGAATTTCCTAATTACCATGACATGCCGAAGAATCTAGAGAATTTTTGCTCTAAGTTTCATGTCAACGATGTGAACCGTATTGTTGAAGATCACATCAAGATGTTTGAAGACCATTTGCGCAACAGACAGATTGCATATGCAGATGTGGCTTGTCGGCTGTTTCCGTACTCCTTGGGTGAAAAAGCTCACTATTGGTTCATTCACTTGCCAATTGGGTCAATAAGAACATGGGAACAGATGAAGGAAGCTTTCATTGGAAAGTTTGGTATTCCCATTACTCCTGTAGAACTTTTCCACCAATTTACAGAAGTAAGGAGACAAGATAAAGAGCCAATTCATGCATTCAACAATAGATTCCAAAAGGCTCTCACAAGGTTGCGTGACCCCTATGTGGTTGCTGATGTTAAAGAGAATTACTATTCAGCCTTGGATCCTTTGACCGCAATGTTCATAAGAAAAGATCATCCGGCACCCGCCAATATGAACCAAGCCTACACAAAAGCTATGGAAGTGAGCCAGAACATGGGACAGAATATAACTGGGCCTTCGCTGTACACTAGCCTGACTTCGACAAACAACCAAATGCAGACACTCAGCTCAACCTGGAGTCCACAAGCCCCAACATTGAATCCAATCCCTCAGCCTAATTACCAAGCACAAACACCATCCAATTAGTTGGTTCTCCATCCTGGGACTCTTTTGTCCCAAACTCAAGTGACACAGCCTGTTCATCTCCAGAACACAGTACCATCAACGAGGGCTCAAGAGGAGAAAGAAGAAATGAAAGAGTTAGTAGAACAAATGAAAAGGCTGTCAACTGAGGTAACCTACCTCAGAAATCAAAACAATCAGATGCAGTCCATGCTAAAGAATTATCAGACACATCAAGGTGCCAGCCAAGGATACCAAAATAATCCTCCACATCATCAGGATGCCCACCAAGGACACCATCAAGAAAATAATCATGGGTATCGAAGTAACAACCAAGGATATCAGAAAAGGTCCTGGAATACAGGACCCAACAACGGAGGTGTCCCATCACCACTAGATAACCCACCACCTCCAGAGAACTGTCTTGCCGAAAGAGTTTACTTGGCAGAGGCCGCCATGTCAGGATGGTGTAGATTGCACAATACAAGTCAGCATTCAGAACTCCAATGTCATGAATTTCAAGTAGTTGTTGATATTCTCAAAAGAAAAGTGAAGAGCACGGAGGATACTGAAAATCCTCCGACTACTGGATACGAGATAGTCCTAGTACAACGATATGACCAAGCACTAATTCTAGAAGATTTTAATGTCCCGCTTGAGTACCAGAGCTACATGCCACCACAAATTAACTACAGATTTCCGCCAACTTCAGCAGATGGTCCTATGGGGGTGCCAAACTATCAATCACAAGAAGCTCAAGTATATTAAGAAGCTCAAGTATATTCAGAGGTTCAGGACACCTATTTAGAGGAGCCTATTGGCCAAGATAACTATATTTTTCCACCTCTCAATAACCATTATGTTTTTCCCTTTTTCTAGGAGTTTCTCTTGTCTCTTCATCCGATGCTTCTTCTATTTTATTTATTTGTCCCTTCTTGCATTGGTGGTCTTGTCCCCAAGGTTCTTTGCATTTGAAACATAAACCTCTCTTCATTAATCCTTCCCTTTGTTTGGTTGCTTCCTTGTTGTGGCATTTGTGTCCCACAATCCACGGTTCTTTGCAAAAGTAGCATACTCTTTCTTTATTATCTTCTCTTTGTTGGTCTTGCTTCAGTTGTGACTTGGATGAGGGGTTCTTAGATTTTTCCTTGGAAGAACTGGATTCCACTTTCATGGCCCTTTGAATTGCCTCTCCTATGGTTTGTGGTTCCAATGGGTTTACTATGTTCTTAATTGGTTCCTTGAGTCCTTCAACGAATAGATAGGTAAGCCTTCTTTGGGATAGGTCGGGGACCATGACAGCTAACTTTTGGAAGTCATTTGCAAATTCCTCCACAGTTCCATGTTGCCTAAGTTGGGTGAGTTCCTTGTAATACCACTTGGGATGGTTTTGATCAAATCTATTATTGATTTTTTGAGTGAACTCACCATAGGTGACTATATTCCGATTGCTTTGGGTGATGAGTCCATGATGCCACCAATCATGAGTTGTCCCTGATAGCTGGAGGACAGCAAATTTAATGGCATTCTCTTCCGTCATAGGGTTGCAGGATAGGTAAGTATCAAGCTTTTGAACCCATGATTATGTGGTGAACGTCCCTAAGCCGTCAAAATAAGGCAATGTCATCTTATTAATTCTAGATCTAAGGTGTTCGCCAGCATGATTCCTTCTCCTATTTCTAGTGGCTTGGGTTTTGACTTCATAATATTCCTTGAAAGGTATGAGTCTTTGAATTGTAGGGTCTAATTCGGCATACATATGAGCAATGTCTTTTGCACTATATGAGTTTGGCTCTTCTTATTCTTCTATGACATTTTCACTTGGAAGGAAAGGAGGCAGGGTTGGTCTTGTTGGCATTTAAATTCGCACCTCTGGAATGCGTATCTGAAACAGACAGCTATGCACAGTAAAACTACTCTTCAAATTAGGAGGGGAAGCTCCCTCTTGCTGATGGTGTTGAAGGAAAGTAAACTAAGAACTAAGTTGCCTATCTTTTTGATCAGCTTAGAGCACAAGGTTTATTAAACACAAACGTCGCAACTAAGATTTTTTGTTTTAAGAACTTCAACTACGACTAACTTAAACTAAAGACGTTTCTAACTTTTCAAGTAATAAGCAGAGCAAGAGAAACTAGAAATGAACAAGGTTGATTTCTAACAAAATACTTCAATAAACTCTTTCTCAACAAACATTTACACACTTCAATCTAAGTTGAAATCAAGATAATAAAAGCAGAACATAAATAACGGAAATCTGAGATGTTATATCAAGGCAAAGGAGGCTCATCATTTTATTACTAAAACTTCTGGAACAAAACTCACTTCTAACATGCCTGGAACAAAAAATTGCAGCTAAAGAGGCTTGCAATCTTGTTCTTGCACAATAGAAACAACAATCACAATAACTCCTTCTTGGCTAAAAGAGACTCAAAAATTTGCTATCACAAAACACTTGAACAACACTTGAATAACAAATAGAAGGCATAATAGGCTCAGCGTTTTGTTATCACTAGCATGGTTAAAGAAACTAATGAGCAAAGGCTCTTATTTATAGATAAGCAGAGGAGTAGGGAACCCTAAAGTCTCCTTGCTTTCACAATCTAGGGCTTGCTCAACAAGCAAGCTTTATTACTAAATCTAGAAAGAAGATAACATCCAACACCTAAGAAAGCAGAAAAAGTGGGAAACGCCAACTATTACATTTTATCTTCTTTCTCTTCTTAAAGAATGGATAAGAATTATTCCAAGAATAGAAAGAAAGCAGGAAAGAAAGCTTCTAGAAGAAAGCTGCTTTAGAGCTCGATCACATCCGCTAGAAAATTAGAAACTGTGTCCCAGTTCGGTGCATCTATACCTCAATAGCTAAACACCGCTTTTCTAGAATATCCTCAGCATCTGCAACAGATCTCAGGAAATCTTCGACCTCATTGGCCACTTTCAAACTTTCCTGACATCATGGAAGTGTTACTTGGCAGAGTCTTATGCTTCTCTTTCATCCACCTCTGTGCAATCTTCTTATTGTATTTTTCCTTATGCATCTCCCATATCCTCTCACATTCACCCTTTGAGATAGTAATGCTTTCAGGCCATGCAGGAATGGAAAAGCACTTCTCAATCATATCAGGCTTCAAAATGAAACTTAACCTACCATCAACTGACTGGATCTCCCTTGTAGTTGGGTTGTAATGCTTGATGCATGCGATTACAAACTCAAGACTCTGAACTGATATAGGAATAGACGCTGCTGCGAGGAGTCCAGAATGTCCCAGGTTCCTGATTGAGGTGTTACCTACACTCTCCAAAGCGTGTAGATCAAACACCCGCTTGATGTGATGCAAGTCTATCTCAGCTGTTTTGATGAAATCATGATAGAGAGCTGATTCAGTCTTGAAAATATTGGGAGTCTACTCCATTTCGGAAACCTTGAAGAATGACTGTAAACTCGCCTATGTTACGACAAGTTTTGAGAAACTCACTATTTTTAGAATGCTTATTTTATTCGCTCCAACGGACAAATTTTTTGAAAAATTTTCTGAGATATGGGTTTTGCCCAAATCGTCCATTTTTTAAAATTTTGAATTCGGATTGAAAAAGCAGCAAACCCTAATTTCTTCAATTTTTCCCGAAAAAAGCATGCCCCTGGGTTTTGTTCAAAATATGATTAGAAATGAACCCAGTTGATTAGATTTGCAAAATACTGATGGCTGATCGAAAAAGCAACCAACCCTAGGATTTAAAATTTTCTTGAAAAAACTGTGATATGGGTTTTCTTTAGAAGACTAATTTGAGAGGATCCAGATGGTTGAAAACTAAATGCACTGAGGATTTCACTGACATGCAAATAAAAAGCAGCTGCTGCAACTTGATGAAGTTCTTGAAAGTTTTCTTCAGAAGAATGAAGTGAAAAGACCCAGATGGCAGAAAATTTGAAAACCTTGGCCTTCTCCTTGAAAAACTTGATCTTCTGCATGAAAAAGCATGAAAAAGCAAGGGTTTATGTTGCTGGTCTGAAAAATTTGATGAATAACCAGCAAATTGAGCTCTTGAATCTTGAAAATTTTCTTCAAACTTGCTTCTCCAACTTTCTCCTTTGAATGCTACCTGCAAAAATGATAAAAATTACATGAAAGAGAGGTGTTAAATAGACTTAGGATTTGGTTTTAGGTTTTGCTTTCTTTTGTTTTTATTTTCAAAACCCTAAAATCTCAGCTCATTGAACTTGGACGCCATCTTCCTTCTTGCAATTTTGAAATTTTGAAAATCTTCAGAATTTCTCTGAGGCATGAGAAGTTGGGCGCCCTTCTTAGCTATGGGCACCCACTTCAAGCAATGTTAGTCATTTTTTTAATATTTTCAACTTTTCTCCATTTTGACCTCCTAGTTCGCCTTCGATTTCCCGTTTGCAAACTGATCTAATGAGCAAGCTAAGGGATTCATCGCGGAGCCTGACTGATTCTGAGAAGATTGTTCTTGAGGCGTCTCTGGCTAAAATATTCATCTCGACCTTCGAATTCATGGGAGCCTTTTCCTTCCAGGGGCGCCCATTTTGTCCAAAGTTAGCCATTTTTTATAATCTTCAACTTCTTCGTTAACTCTTCTACAGATGATCATGTCGAATCTGGTGACTCGGGCGTTGGATTGACTGATGGTTATGCTCATTGCGTACCTGGAGAGATATTAAGAGGGGTCTCCTGGGCAAAGCTTCATTAGACAGCTGGATTTGAGCCTTCAAAAGCTTGGGCACCCTTGGCAAGTTGGGGCGCCCAAACTCACCAGAGTTAGAATATTTTCCCAATTTCCTGTTTGCTTCTGAACTTTGATTCTTAGCTCTTGTCAGACCCTCCGTTTAGCTTCTCGTCTCTGACAACTGCAACCTTTGATTGACGCGCTGAATATCTCGTTGGAGAGCTGGATCAACTGTGAAGAGATCATATTAGAGCCACTTCTCTAGATTCATCTGTTTTACCTCTTAAAATCTTGGGCGCCTCTCTTCACCAGGAGCGCCCAAACCTTCCAGACTTCATCAATTTTATCTGATTTTCATCTTGAAGTTTGAAACCTTCATGCCGTATGTTCCACTTTGATCTGAATCTGCTAGAAATTGGACAAGTGGATGATCTGACGGAGACAGGCGTTGCGAAGCTGGCTGAATACTAAAGAGATCGAGCATATTCTCAAAACCTAACTACTGAGCTAGGTGCTTCAAAAATTTGGGCGCCCTTCTTCATCAGGGGCGCCCAAAGTTCTCACACTTAGTCAATTTTTTGATAATCTTAATGCTTTTCATTCTGACTTCTGTGTGAAACTTCTCTATTTGGGCTCGAATCCCAGATGAATGGATAATCTGATGACTACACCATTGGATTGGTTGCGAAGCTGGCAGAGAAATGAACAACATTGATTGGAAGTATAAACCCTAATTTCATCATTTAGTGCCCTAAAATGATGGGCGCCTATTCTCATCTGGGGCGCCCAAGGCTGGCAGTGTTAGAAAATCTTCACATTTTTCACTTTCTTTCTTCATTCTTCGTGCTTGCTCCAACTTGCCTTTTGTTGAATCTGACGCCTGGCAGCTAAATTACCTCCATTAATGACCTCGGAGCTCCTGTTATGCTTCTGAAAAAGCATAATAGACCCACTAGGGAAAAACTGATTATTTTGAGATTCTGACTACACAAACTTGGTATGGACGTATTTTGAGCCAATCAAAACCATTTAGAACCCTGACGGACCAACTTTCTATTTTTAGAAACTTTTTATTATTACATACTTTCTATTTATAGAAAGTTTTGCATGTATCCATTTCCAAAGAAACACAGAAAAACCCAGAAAAAGTTACTATTTTTAGAAAATTTCTAAAAATAGCAATTTTTTCTAAAAAGTAGGGATCAAAAACTGAGGTCTGGATTTTGTAGATTAAGCTGCTCTGAGCAGACCCAGATCGTCAGATTTTGAAAATTTTGTGTTTTAACCCCTCATGCAAGACATGCACACCCAAATTTTGACCATTTTGACTGATTTAACAAGACTTTTACTCATTTCTTCAAAATGTCTAAGTGTAACAAAAATTTTAATTTTGGGGTACAACAGATCTCAGTGAGGAACTTTGGGTTGAATGCTCATTTTTTGAATGGTTTGAATGCATTTCTTTCCTTGGAATGGTTCTTTCTTGAGTGTTATGGTTATTCATGCTTTGAAGGGTCTAGAGAATTAGTTGATTGGTCTTCTCAAATTTCTCATTGGTTTTCTCCATGAAAGCTTTAAACTCTCGAGCCAACTGCCCGGCCATGGTTCCCTTCCTGTGATAAGTTTGCATTCACCTTTCTTCTACAGGTTCGCAGGAACGATGCTCTGATACCACTGTGATGTCCCCTTATTTATTTATCTTCTCTTTATTATTAATCTCCTAAATCAGGACATCCAAATAGGCCTAATGCCAATAATTTCAATGATAAGCTTTAATCTTATTACAAACAATCTTCAAGTCCACAATTGATTTGATTACTATTCTTATCTGTACTGATACTACTTAATAATATGCTGATAAATATGAGAGAATGTCTGATATGAACTCTTAAATATACTCTGCTATTATGTTTACAATTTAGACACCATAGAATGTATTGTGTTTCTGATTTCTCCAATTGATTGTATGCATATACAGGTCGACTAGATTGGTACTAATCTTATTCGCTGCCTCTGCTATTAATATCCTTCAATAGATAATAGATCTGCAAATATATTCCTTCAAAACATGCAATTAAGCCTTATGCTCTTTCAGATTTTTCTATCTGCTTTTATGCATATGAAAATGGGGTAAATTGATGACTATCTCCTTACTGTTTCTGATATAATCTCTCAATTCGTGCAAATGGACAAGGGGCCTGATTGTCTGAATATTAACAATTAATATGCAGCCTGGTTGAAGATCAAACGACTCCTAATGGCGCCTTGATCTGCTCTGTAGTAGTGAAATTCTGCTTCAAACTCAATCCATGCCATTCAACTTGAAATTGTTTTCCTTTTTATATCCACGATGGGGCAGATAGTCATGTCTTTTCATAGGAGTCATGTCTCTTAATTAATTAATTAACTACTTGTAATCTCCTTAATTGAAGATTCCCTTACTGCCACGTCTTCAATGCTCAATAACACAAAGAACGTCAGCTCATAAGAGACACGACAGCTAGTGTGGTGGCTCACTTGGCAATTTTCGTGCTTTCCTGAGTATGTAACGTTGCTTTGAATCTGACTGTGTGATGCTTGACCTCCCGTGACCCCGAATTGTGTCCTTCATCATTGTTCGGTACTTATGCAATTGCTATTTTGTTGATTGAAATGTTACAATTCCTTCATACTTGCTAATTCTTAATGGTGACGGCTTTGTATGATTATGCTACTTGCTAATTCCTTCATAGACAAAGCATAACCACAAGTAGCTCCCGATATAATTTTAAATACTCCACCAAGTCTTCCTTTGGTGGTCAAGAGAAATAAGATGATTTCCTGAAGCTTGTAATCACCCACATAATGTTAAGCCTTCTTCTTGTCGACCCTCAACATAAATCATGATTTTGTTATCTCGTGAATAGGATATTCAAAGATTAATCACCAAATAATAGTAATATTTAAATTGAGATTACTTATTTTATTCTTATTTGGGATATTTATTTAATTCAATTATTTGTATTTTAGTATCAATTTTTCGTTTCAAGGGTATGTCATTTTGGGGACATGACATGCTCCCTCCTTTTCGCCTTTAAGGACGCCTCCGTTAGCGGAATCACCTTATGAATAGCCAAACTTACCCTAGACAAGAAAATCATACAATCAATTTCACTATGGTTAGTTGTCGCGAATTCTATACTCTGTGACCTAACCAAAAGTGAATAAATTCAAGGGTGAAAGCCTCCAGTTAAGAATTTTCCGGAGTTTTTCCATCTCTTTTCCACTTTCCATTCTAAGCTTGCTTAGACCCTTAACTCACAAGCAAACTTTGACTATGAGACCGGGACACCAATACTGGCTTAAGGACACAAATTTTCCCTCCTAGCACCACTTCTATTGACGCAGATGTTATACATGCACACAAATAGGAAGATAAATTCTCACAGAAAATCACGGGAACCTACCTTTCTTGAAAGATCCGCCAGGAAAACCTAAATCTAAGGCAATCTCAACTTGATCCTAAGGCTCAGGAATGTCAAGTCTTCACGCACTAGGTTCACTCAGGGTTCGTTGTGTAAATTGTTGTTAAACACAAGGGACCTACGGTTGTCACAAATTGGCTGGTATTCAAAAGATTGAAACATAATCCAAGTTGGATCATTCACATGTCAATTAACAACTTCATGAAATCAAATGATTTGCAATAACATTTCGTGAATTTCAAATTACTTGTATACATTCAAGCAGATTTAGCATTAAGCATTCAACAACTTCATGGAAACCAAAGATTTATAATAAAACTCCATGTATTTATCAATTTTGGAAATTTTTTTGAAAATATGAAGTGTCCACTCTAAAATAAAGCATAAAAATACTGAAATGTAAAGTTTCTCCCAAGTATTATCCACGCATGCCTCAAGAAATAACTAAATCAAAGCAAACCATTCTATACTTCATCAAATTATTTCACGGCTAGGCATAGAATGATGCAAGACTTTAAAGAGAAGGGATTATTTGCCACCGGATAGTGTCAATATGCACCCAAATCTGGTGCAGCACACAGTCTTTTCGATAGGAACAAACAATCAGCTACATATGATTTCATATCAAGAAATAGCTTTGAATTGGATTCGATATTAGTTAATCTCAAATGAAACATACAAGTTTTTAATTTGGAATGGAACAAAAAACAAGAAAAAGAATAAAACTTGAAAAAGTTTTAGTTCTTCGGAATCCACAAATTTTGAACTTAATGAAAATAAAACAACTCCCGACCTTTTATCGGAACAAGACCCTCTGGAAATTCAATCAATCACATGAAAGAGAATCCAAGGGATGAATCATAGCAGAGCACATGGCACGTGACAATTGGAAAGAGAATCTTTTGAATAAGTCAACAGACTTTGACCTTCTTGAGCACTTGAAAATTTTGGACTTATATCTTTCAAATTTGATCAGGATATCAAATTGGATTTAGCAGACTCTTAATTTGATCTTCAAACAAAATGTAGGAACTTGCTGGATATTCAAAGCGATCAAGTGGAACTAGAAATTTTAATCCACCAGCACTGTGTTCCTGCATTCAAGCTATGGCTTCAGGGAAAAATACCCAGAAGTATTCCACCGCAAAAGTAGGCACCTCCTTTGTCGTATGTGTAATACCTGGGTCCCCGGTTCCCTAGTTACTAGTGTTTCTTCTCTATACACTTTGTTCTCGCATGAGGTTTAAGAGCACACTACCCAACCTATTAACATTGTTGGATCTGCTCCCAAATTTGCTTGACCGTCCATACCGAAATTTTTTCCAACAACCTATTTCTCCTACACATAAAATTCCATATTGTTGACAGGTGTTTTATGACCGCACCAACACAGAATAAAGTTCCCAACGGTCACTCTATCCTCTCTTGATCAAAATCTCCTGCATGCTAAGATCGCAAGAAAGGTCATGCATTCAACTCCAAGGTTCCTTTATGCAGTGGGCGTAGACTTAGTTGGCTTGATGTGATTTGCTAGTATTTCAAGGGGACTGTTGTGACCTTTTCACACATCGCCCCATTCAAAATGGGGACCCCCTAATTTTTGCTTCATTCGGGTTTTTTGGCTTGGGTCTTTCGGTCTATCTCTCTCTATCGGTTCTTCCCGTCTGACGATGTACTTACTTTTTGACCTAGATTTGAATTTGGTTAAGTCTGGAGGGTTTTTTCAATGAATTAGGGTTTACAGCCTTCAGATAACTTTGAGGTCAAATTGGATTGACTAGTCAACTTCTGAGCTTAGCACTACTGTTAGGATACTTCCGGCAAGCTCTCTCTGAATTTTCACTGAATTCCAACACCTTTCTATTTTTAGTAAGTGTCAATTTGGAGCTTATTTTCTCGAGATTTTCACATTCTGACAACTGCACTACATTTTGAGCACTTCGAACTCATTACTGGCAAAATTTGAGCAAAAACGGGCGACTTGCTTTTTTAGCAATTTTGCCTTCGGAGGCAAATTCCAGGGCTTACATGTTGAGTTTTCAGATGCATGTCTGGATATTCTTGGTGGGTTTTTCGAGACCTTCACAGTGATGTGACATGCAAGACAAGACGACAACTTTCAGCGTTCATCCTTCAGAGGCTGTAATTAGGGTTTGCATTCAGGTTTTCTCAGCGCATGTCGGCATAATCTTTTTGGGTTTTCCGAGAGCTTCGCAACGGTGTAACATGCAAGTAGAACTGGTCACTTTTCAGAAACTTGCTATTTTTAGCCAATGCTCGCATGTTGATGATTTTTTGGGGTTTTTCTGGGTTTTTCAAAATTCCTCGGCCAGTGTGACATGCAAAATCATCTAACAACTGGTTGGTCACTGTTTTAGCCACTTTCTATTTTTAGCAGGTACTCTTTGGCGACTACCCGACACCTCAAAATCACGAACACGATAACATGCAACTGAAATGGAATTGAACAGAGCTCATTTGAGACGCATGCAAGGTAAATTAGGGTTTTAGGCTTCGGGACTCAAAACGAGGAGGTCAGACGTCAAAATTTTCCAAAATTGAAGTATCCCACCATGATCAACATCTTTCAAGGAGTCTGCTGGTAAAATTTCAAGACAAACGGAGCACTTACTATTTATACTAAGGCGTACCTGGAACAGGCTATAAATAGAAAGTCAACATCAAGTGCCAGTGTGGACTGGAAAGTTTACCAACAAGGATCACAACATTCAAATTTCAAGTCGAACGGAGCTATGGAAGTCCCAAAATCAAGCAGCTGCTATAAATAGTAAGCCACTCCAGAAATAGCAGGTCAGCACGAAGTCTCAGTATGAACAGGTCAAGCTGGTAACGAGGACCCCATGGCGCGAGTTTCAAGACAAACGAAATTGCAGAGGATGGAAAATCAGACACTTGCTATTTTTAGCAGGCTGGTATAGAGGAATTAGGGTTTCCTAAATTCAAGGGCAAAACAAGAAAGTCATGCAAATGCAGTATTCAGCCACGATCAACACACTTCAGGCAAACAACACACCAAATTTGAAGACATTTTGAGTACTTACTATTTTTAGTAAGTTGCTAAAAATAGCAGGTACAGGCATTAGGCACTAGCAGTTTAACCACATCCCGAAGTTTGAAACAAGGCAAAAATCAGGTCTTTCGAAGTCAAGAAGCAATTAAAAGCACAAAATGTGGAGAACTTTCTAAAAATAGAAAGTTAGGGCAAGCTAGGGTTAGCAGGAGCAAATCAATCCAAATTTGGCAAAAGGCATGAGATCCACCAAGTTTGATAATTTTTCAAGTCCAGCATCAAAATTCACTTTAAAAGGCTAAGGACAGATGAAAATTCTTCCAAGGCAAATAAAAATGAAAGGTCAAAGTGTTACAAATTTGAAGAAGACCTCTCCACATGCACCTAAGGACTTGGAGGATAAAATTTTATCAAGTGTTCAAAATTGAAACCTCAAGGGTGGATTTGCGCCTAACCTTGAGAGGGATGAGGAGACTTGAAATTGACTAAGGCATACAAATTGAAAATCCAAGGTGTGATATGCGCCTAGGGTCAAGGAAGGTGATTGAAAATATCACTAAGGCGTTAAACTCAAAACCCACCCATTGAAATGCGCCCTTGAGCTTAGAGTTGATAAAATTAAAAGCTCAACATGCTATTTGCGCCCCCAAGTGAAAGACCACCCTCTTGTATGCGCCCATAAAGAAGAAGAGTGGATCTTAAAAATTCTAAGTCATGGGAATTTGATGCTCATGGTATGAAATGCGCCTTGCTTTACATGGAGAGGTGATTAAAAGTGTTAAGTGTTAAAATTGGAAGCTGACCCTTACAAATGCGCCTTTGACTGGCATGAGGATATAAAATTTTCTAAGTGTCCAAAGCTGAAAGTTACCCCTCTCAAATGCGCCCCCAAGTGGAAGTTGCTCACCCTAAATGTGCCTTAGAGAAAGCATGATTTGAAATTGGTCTAAGTCATGAGATTGAAAGCAGGGCATGCTATTTGCGCCCAAGGCCATGAGAGGAATGTGAAATCTTGTCTAAGGTATTAAAAGTGAAAGCCCGTGGTCTCATTTGTGCCTTGCAAAGGGAGGGAGCTAGAAAATATACTAAGGCGTGGAAATTGAAAGAAGGCCCCCACTAAATGCGCCTTGGATAAAGAAAGGGCCTTGAAAATAATCTGGGTGTTATAAACTAAAAGCTTGCCCTTTGGTATGCGCCCAGGCAAGTGGAAAGGGTAAAAGACGTTCAAGTTATTTAAAACTGAAAGCACAAAGGGTGGTGGGCGCCTAAACTTGGAGAAAGATCATGAAATTTTCTAAGTGCCTGAAATTGAAAGCTACTCACCTATATGCGCCCTTGAACTTGGAGTTGATGAAAATTTCTTAAATTTGAAGGAGACACATTCATATGCGCCTAGCCTTGAGGAAGGTAATGAATATTCTAAGTCATTTAAAAATAAAAGCACAAATGATGATATGCGCTTGGAGAGGAAAAGGTGATTAAAATGTTAAGTGTTGAAGCTCAACTATGATATGCACCTGGAGAAGGAAAACATTTGAAGGAAGTGTTGGATAAATGAAAGTGGGAGGTCTTATTTGCGCCTAGACTTGGACAAGCCTCTAAAATGTCTAAGTGTTCAAACTGGATGTAGAGAGGTAAAAATGCGCCCTTGGAGAATGAAATAACAAATGTTTCTAAGTGGTTAGAAAGGGGATATGGAAATATTAAGGTTGGAAAATTAATTTTTTTTTCCCCACACCCTTGGTTGCGCATGACATGGAGATTTTTATAAAATTCGAAGGCATTTAAATTTTTCCTAAGGCAAGATTGAAGAATAAAAATTGAAAGGCGTTGGAAGTAATTAAAATTTGCTCTAGGCAAATAATTCAAAATTTTCCTAAGAGAAATTAAATAAATTAAAATTAAATTATTATTTTCCGAAGTTTAAAATTAAATTCCCCCTTCGTTTGGACACATTAAATTTTAAAAGTCGGGAGATTTTAATCTCAAGGGGATTTTATTTTGGAGTTTATTATGGACAAAAAATAATTGTGCCTAGCCATTTTAAAATGCTGACGATTTTTTTTTCACAGACGCTGTCGAATTGAATAAAATTTTATAAAGTGGAATTAAATGGCATCGAGATTAAATTTTAAATTTTAATATGCCATTTTAAAAAGGATGAGATTCTTTTTTAAATGATTTTTCTCGAAATTACTTCAGTCAGCTGGAAGTAACTGGCAGTCGGGAGGGAAATTTTAAATTTGAAACGAGGAAAGAATCTCCCGGATTAGCAAATTTCTATGACGACTGAATGATGGCTGGGAATATTCTCTCTTAAAATCGGAAAATTTCTAAGTCATGGCAAAGAGAATTAATGGCATTTGCTAAATCAAGCACCAACTTTTAATTATAAAAACTTCAAAGTTTTCATTTCTATTCACAAAGTTCGAAGCTAAAATCTGTGCTGAGGCTGAAAGTGATTGTTGAGCTGTGAGTAAATTTGAAGTTGAGAGTTGCTGAAGAAGTTGAAATTGCTGAAGTTGAATTATTTGTCTGAAGTCGAAATTGTTGAGTTGCTAAGATTTTAAAATCTCTGAAGTTGCCAGTTGCTATGACTCGAGATAAAATTTGAAGTAGAAGTTGCTGAAGCTGAGATTTAAATTATTTCTCCAAGTTGTTGAAAGTGAGTGCTGAGAAGAAGTGAAGTTTAAATTTTCGAAGTTGCTGTGACTCGAGATAAAATCCGAAGTTGAGATTGCTAAGTTGATTTTTTCGAAGAGCTGAAATTGTTGTGGCTGCAAGTTGCTGAGAGTTTGAAGTTTTAAATTTCAGAGTTTAAATTTCTCGAGGTTTGGAGTTGGAGTTCTACTGCTGGAGTTATTAATTTTATTTTCTTTTTGCAGCCAACTCCATTTGCCTGCCATCTCACGAAGTTTTTATTTTAAAAAGTTGGAATTATAATGCTTGCTTTTTCATTTTGCAGATGGCTGAAAGTGGACGAGGTGATGTTGCTGGAACAAGCAAGTTTGGAGCCAAAGCTGGAAATGCTGAAAATGCTTCGAGGCAGGCGATTATTAAGTAGTTGAAGAAGTCCTTTGTTCCAGAATCAAAGATCGTGTCAAAGTTTGGAAATTTGACTAACACAAACCTCGGTTCTTTCAACCTCAAAGTCTTCAAGAGAAGAATGTATGGGCAGGGTGGTAATCCTCCGACAGTGACTTCGCATAACATTGTAAAAAGTGGATTGTATGCAGCAGCCGGTTTCCCGCCAACAGTTCGATGTCCAGAGCTTATCATGGAGTGTGCAAATTTTTACAATTTGGACCATCGGACAATTGTTTCTCTGGATGGCGTGTTGTTGGCCAACCTCGCACCTGATGCAATTGGTGAGGTGTTCGGGATCTTACCCACAGATAAAATGTTGTACAAATCTAAGGTAAAAGCTGACAAGATGTATGCCACATCTTTTGACAAGTGTGTTAAGAGGATTAACACGACATGGATGAGAAAGCCTAAGCCTCCTAGCGCCAAGTTACCAAAACAAATTATTTCAGAGGAGCTAAATCAAGAGTATTGCGACTTGATCATGTTGCTCAGCCGAGTTAATGGCAGCCCACAGGGATATGTGTTCGAGCCATGTATGTTCTTCTATATCAGCGTGGTGCTATAAGGAAAGGCGGATGTAGATTGGGCGCAAATGATAAGTGATAACATCAATGAGCAGTTCGAAAATCTAAGGAGAACGAGGACGTTCTACATGAATTCGTATGTTATCTACATGCTGGCTCGGATGACGAAGTACAAGGGGCTGGCATATTAGGAGTCGATTGGGTGTGGGTTCAATCAATTCAAGATTCATGAATCTTGCAGGCAGTTGCATCTCACAAGCACTCCTCATTTCAAGAGAGTGAATGACGCCTTCACAATGTACCTCACGAGGACTCTTCAGGGAAGATTGCAGCAAAGAATATCTAAGGAAGCACAGGAGTTGATCGAAGAATATGGGTTCTGGTTTGTCCAATTCCCCAAGTTTACCTATTTAAGGCTGCCGGGGTTCCATTCATATGCCTACCAACTGCCAAGGTATCCTACAAATCGAATGATAATGCTCGAGGTGTCTAGGAAACTTGTGGCCTATGACAAAATTATAAAAAAGTTGAAGAAAGGAGGCTTGCACTTCCCTATTGTTTTGGGAAACTCACTTGAGGAGTGCCCTTCTTTACAAGCAGCCAGGGAGGTAGAAGAAGAATTGTAGTTCTACCAGTTCACTCTCCATACAAGCCGGCAGGACTTTGATCCTCGAGGGAAGATTGGAACTGTGCAGGGTGAAGAGTATAGGCATAGGACTCACTTGGAGGACTTTTGGGCAAATGCACAAGATGAAGGAGAAATTAGAAGAAGAATGTTCTCCAGATTGCCCGTGAAGCTGATCAAAGAGTGCGAAGTGGTCCAAGTTCCGGATCAAGTTGATGAAGATACCAGAATTACGCACCCGGACTACGAGTCAATAAAGAACACGCCAATCCCACCCCCGGATTGGGTTGAGCAAGAGATTACAGACTTAGACACTTTGTCTATGCCTGTCATGACCTTTACAAGGAGTTGGGTGGATGGGCACGTTCACAAGTTGAAAAGGAGATCGATTTCCCTCTCATACAATCTCATGGGTGATCGGAGGCTACCAGTATCGGAAAAGAAGAAAAAACAGATTGCCCAGGCTGCGGAACCACAACAACAACAAGATCCAATTCAACCTAAACCTCAGAGATCAGAAGAGACATCACCCACTCAGTTGTTGGAGCGATCCTCAAGCGTACAAGAAGTCTCGCTGTTTGCAGACCAGAGGGCTAGATTAAATGAGGAGCCCGAAATTGGAGATGTTAACCAGCCATTGCCAAGAGAGCTAGACAGTCAAAGTGGCAATGCTCCTGAAAGTGTTGATCAGCTGGAAGAAGGAGAAGAAACAGAAACAGACGTTCGCTTTGATCACGCACTTGAGACAGCGTTCGAGGAGGATATTGTGGAACCGGGGTTTAGAATCCATGAGGAGGGCAGCCAACATAGGGAAATGGATGAGCCTCGACCAAATATTGCTCAGGAGGAAGTTCGTGAAGTAGAGGCAATGGAAGAACAGCCCCTTATTGTCTACGATACTTAGCATAATGCTCCAAATTGGCTCTCACGTGCAATAAGGAGAGATCAAGAAGATGACGTTGAACTGGTAGTAGAAATGGAGGAACTTTTGAATAGGACAAGCAAGTCACCTAAAAGGAAGAGAGCCAGGAAATATTCTAGGATGGAAACTAATGAGGCTAGTTCGCGCACTTTCCGTGTTGTCGTTCCAAAGGAGGATTATGCTTTAGGTGACATAATGCCAGAGAATTACATAGTCACTACTATTGAGTTAGGGCGTCCTTCTGGAGCACAGGTAGTTGAAGAGGCTGAAAATTCCTTTCAAGCTTTGAAGGATAGATTGGTACGAAAGGAGGAAAAATATAAGAGATTGAAGAAGGAGCATAAGGCATTGGTCGGATATGTGCAGCATCTAGCACGTCCATGTGCTCAAGAGATCCCAGCGATGGAACTTCCGCCAGAGCTGCCATGGGAATCGGTTAGTGGGCTCGAAGAAGCAAAGAGGGCTATTCATGAAGGAGATAAATGGGTAGGCGGTGTTCGCACTGAGGCAGAGAAATTCATGGCTGATCTTGTCTCCTCTTTTCAGAGTGTTTCCGGTATCCTCTCGCGCTTGGAGAACATCGAACAAGCTTGGGGTGATACTCATATATTCCAGGACAAAACCATTCCGTGCCTGGCTGCTTTAATGCGAGTACCCATGCAAAATTTGGTTGATGAAGGGGTGATTGAAGCTGGCGATAGATATGATTTTCTTGGGTGGCATTTGGCTGCATTCACTGGCAAGGGCTTCTTCGACATGGCAACAGCGGAGTCATCTAAGATCAGGAGGGCAATGAGACATATCCATGAGGGCATCCTCAATACATTGGATCCGTTGTTTGCCAAGAGATTAACTCATGAGGAGGTGGAAGTGGAAGGATTGAAGGCAAGGTTGCAGCCTTTCTTCTCTTAGATGAGGATGTTTTCTCAACTTGAATTCGAGAACATTTCTACATTTTCAGCTATCATTCAGAGTACGCAGGAGTCTATTGAGACTTGGAGAAAGACTTGTGATCGGCAGGAGCAGATGATGGCTATTCTTGAGTATCAGCTCAACCTTACTCCAGAAATTTCAAAAGAGGAAGTTGATTCAGTGCTGGCCTGGTTCGTAGCTTACGCGGTCAGAGAGAAGGACAATGGAAACAGAATCCTGGACGAGAATCTTCTGGAGGGATAGTGGGCATTAATTGCTCATAGTGGTCAAAGGGGGAATCTGCTATTTTTGTGATCATTAATGACGCCACTCCAACTTCTGGCAGTTTTTAGGGTAAATCTTGTCTAGGGTTTTTGTGGCTCGATCTAAGCTGTCGATTATACTTTGATCTGGGCCATCCATTGGTTTGGCCAACTATATAAAGGGGAGTCCCCTCATTTGTACACTAGTTAGTTAGTTAGCAAGTTGGATATCAGATCAAGTTAGAGAGTAGACATTTTTGAGAGAGTTAGAATAGTTTCATTGCATTGTTTGAAGGAGAAGGGGAATTCTCCCTTTGAGAATTTTTGTAAGAAATTGTCATGAAGGCTAATCATAATAAAAAGAATTTCATTGATGGTGAATTCCACTTTTGTCATGAGTAGTTTGTGAGGTTTCTTCTTCCTTCGACTTCAAGTAGGACTTAATTTTCATGCAAGTAATTAATTATGGGTGGTTGTGTTTGATTTGAGTGAGCTTCATAAGTCCATACCACTAACAAGCTTACTGATGGTGAGTTTGTCCTGCGTGGTCAACTGGAATACCTTTTAAATTTAACTTCGATCAAGATTCAAGTGTATGTATGCATCGTTTTGATGGTACTTGCATTGTTGAATCATGATTTGAACATATTTTCACTCCTTTGAAGATTGCACCAACCTTGTCGAAGTTGTCCAATAGGAGGCAAAACAACGTTTGGTTGAAGTTCATTGAAGCCAAGCTCAATACCCTTTGCATTTAGACTAGGACTTAAATTTTCTAAATCTCTGCAGCCATTCAATTTTGTTCAATTTTGATTAGTTTTAGGAAAAGTTATACATCAACGCTAAATCATTCGCATAAAGTCTCTTTCAAATCTTTAAATTGTTGTCAACTGCAAAACCTTAAGAACAATTGTGTAAGTCCCCTCGTAAAAACAGCAAATCACAACGAACCAACTGAGGGTATTCCAAAGCATTTTGGAACCTTGGAGTTGAACATACGAACTTTCTGGCAATCTTAGCGTATGGGATTCTTTGATCAAGAGAGAATGGAGTAGCCTTCGGACAACTTTGTTCTGCTGATTGATGTGGTCACAAAAATCACATCAACAGGGACTTACGCAATTGTTCACTTGAAAGAAAGGGGTTTTCAAGATTCAAAGGATTTATCACTGAAGCTCAGATTTCCTAAACTAACCAAAAGGTGTGGAATTTGAATCGCTGTAGGGATTAAAAATACTATGATCTATCCTAGGCGTAGGACGTGGAGGTCAACTCTTGCAAACTTCAACCAAGCTCTGTTTCGCCTCACCTTGGATAGCTTCCACAGAACTAGTGCAATCTTCAAAGGAGTAGCTAGAGATATTCAGATCACGATTCAACATTCCACTTGACCACGCAAGGTGAACTCACCATCAGTGAGCCCGCTAGTGGTATGGATCAGCGAAGCCTTCTCAAATTAAACACCACATTCCACAACTACCATCTATTTGCATGAAATAAAATCTATTTTACTCTAAGCTCTACTTCAATATTCTAAGCGAATTGGAAGGACGAAGAAATCTTGCTAGCTACCCACAACAAAAGATGAAACCACAAGCAATGATAACTCTTTTTATTATAGGAGTGTTCACAACAACTTCTTACAAAGGATTCAATTTGAAAACTTTCCTTCCTCTTCAATCTAAGTTATGCTATCAATCTATGCTATTTGTCTCTCTATTCTATATCTCAATTCTATGATCTATCTCTAACAATGTACAAATGAGGGGGGATGCCCCTTTTATAGATGGCCAAATCTAATGGACGGCTCAAATTGAATTACAATGAAGGGCTCGGATTGAGCCACATATGCCCTAATCAAGATTCTTCCCTAAAAACCGCCACAAAGAGGAGGGGTAATAATGAGAAAAATATTCTCCACTCTCTCCTGAACTCATAATGAGCAATTAATGTCCACCATTATCTTCTAGAAGGTCATCATCCAACAAGGCGTTCCCATTCTCCTTTTTGGCCGTGAATTTGACGAATCTGGCTAACACTGCCTCAACCTCTTGAACTAAAATAGGTCGGATATGGTTGAGCTGGAATTCGAGAACCGTGACTATCTGCCCATGTTGAGTACAAGATTTTCTCCAAGCGACTAAGGCATCCTGAGTACTTTCAACAATGTTGAAGAAGGTCGGAACATTTTCAAAATCATCCTGAACAAATGCATGCCAAAATGCCAGAGGCCTGCTGATAAGAATGAGTGAGATCCTCCATGAACTTCTCTATCTCAATGCGAACATTGCCAACCCACTTATCTACCTCCTGAGCCATCTTCCTCAAATCCTCCAGGCCGCTAACTGATTCTCTAGGGAGTTTCGTTGGAAGGTCAACTGTTGGATTCTCCTGCCCACACGGACAGGCTAGGTGATGCACGTAACCAACCAATGTCCTATGCTCCCTCTTCAATCGTTTGTACTTTCCTTCAGCTCGGAGCAACCTTTCCTTGAGTGCCTAATAGGAGTTGTCACACTCCTCAATTATTTGAGCCCCTGTAGGGTGGCCTAACTCCATAGTGGTGATCACATAATTTTTTGGAACAACATCATCTCGATCACACTCAATCCTAGGAACGGCTACATGCAATGTGTGAGAACCATCCTCATCTGTAGAAATCTTTGAGAATTTTTTGGCCTTCTTCTTCTCTGGCGATGCACTGATTCTACTGGGGAATTCTTCCATCTCAATCGTCGAGTCAGTCTCTTCAATAGGGTCCCTTCTCATCCTTTCTCTTAGCCAATTCGGCACTGCCTACTACAGGTCACAAATGATAAGTGGCTGCTCCTCTCTCGCTTCTTCTTCACGTACTTCTTCTCTATTAGCATTTTGATGAGGCTCATCAATCTCTGTTCGCTGGGTATCTTCTCCTGAAACTTGAGCCTCCTGACCCACAGTAGTCTCATCCTCTAAAGCTGCCTCAATCTCCCACTGGAAGCGGGTATCTGTGGCTATTTCCTCTTCTTCTTCCTACTGGTTGTCTCTTCTAAGCACATTGACACTTTGACCAACTAACTCCCTATGGGGTGGCTGATTTGCCTCTTGTAACTCTTGTTCTTATTCAATCCGTTTCTTTGGTCTACAAACAATGAGACCTCTTGTACACTTGGAGAGCGAGCTCGTGATGGTGTGGATGATGCCCCCTCAACTCTCCGAGGCTCCTGCTAAACCTGTTCCTCTCTTCATGGTTCTGAAGCTTGGGTGTCTTGCTTCCTTTTTCTGACCATTGATGGCCTCTGGTCACCCATCAAGTTGTAAGTGAGAGAAATTGACCTGCTCTTAAGTCTATTCACATGCCTCTCCACCCAACTTCTTGTAAATGTCAACACAGGTATGCATAATGTATCCAAATCCGTAATCTCCAGCTCTGACCAGTCAAGAAGAGGGACTGTTGTATTTGTCACTGTCTCATAATCAGGTTGTATAACATTCACATCTTCATCCACCTGGTCTGGAACTGGAATAATGTCGCACTCTCTAATCATGTTCAATGGTATCCTGGAAAACATCCTTTTCCTAATCTCAACATCATCCACTGCATTAGCCCAAAAATCCTCAATATGAGCCTTGTGCCTATACTCCACATTCTGCACCATTCTGATGTTATTGTAAGGATTGAAGTCTTGCCTGCCGGTGTGGTATGTGAGGTGGAAGAACTGCAACTCATCCTCAGCTTCTCTAGCTACCTGTAACGAGGGACAAACTTCATTTGAATTTCCCATGGTAATTGGGAAGTCTAATCCTCCTTTCTTTTTCTTCTTCTGAATTTTGTCATAGGCAATGAGCTACCTGGACACTTCCAACATTACCATTCTGTCAGTGGGGTACCTCGGTAATCTGTACGGATATGTAAACCCTTGCAACCTAATATAGGTGAACTTCGGAAATTGCATAAAACAATATCCGTACTCTTCGATCAGCTCCTGGGCCTCTTTTGAAATTCTTTGTTGAGTTCTCCGCTGAAGAGTCCTTGTTATATGCATCGTGAAGGCATCATTCACCTTTTTGTAGTTGGCGATGTTGGTTAGGTGCAATTGTGGGCAAGCCTCATAGATTTTAAACTGCTCAGGACCACATCCAATTGGCTCCTTGTAAGTTATTCCTCTATACTTGGTCATCCGAGCCAACATGTATACAACATATGAACTCATGTAGAGCGTCTTTGTTCTCCTCAGATGCCTAAACTGCTCATCTAAATTGTCGCTTATCATCCTTTAATCAACACATTCCTTCCCCTCCATGACAACTCCGATGTAATAAAACATCCATGGCTGAGCATCATTATCAAGTCGCGGTATTCTTGCTTCACATCATCTGATATAATCTGCTTAGGCAGCTTGGGGCGAGTAGGCCTGGGCTTTTGCATCCAAACCAAATTAATCATCCCAGCACATCTCTCAAAAGAGGAGGCGTGCATCTTTTCAGCTCTTTGCTTTGTTTTGTACACCATCCTATCAGAAGTGGGAAGTCCAAACGCCTCTCCAATGGCATCAGGCGTGAGATTGGAAAATAACTTTCCATCAGGAGAAACAATCATTCTTCGCTCTGGCCTATAACAATTGGCGCACTCCATGATTAGTTCCGGACACTGAATGGCTGGTGGAAAACCAGCAGCTGCATAAATTCCACTCTTCATAATATGGTGCGCAATGACTGATGGAGGGTGGCCTCCTAACCCGTACATTCGACTTCTGAGTGCTCCCAGGTTAAATGAGCCAAGATTTGTGTCACTCAACTCTGCCAACTTTGAAGTAAACTTCGACTCCAAAAGAAATGGCTTGCTCAACTTCTTGATTACTACCTGCCTAGACACACTGGCCTTGTTGGATTCAACATTTGCAGCCTTTGCTCTTGCATTCGCTCCTCTGTTTACTTCAGCCATCCTGCAAAGATAGAAGATATTTATTAAAAACTTAACTTAGAAAATAAATTGACTTCCTGATGACCAAAATATGGAGCGAGCTTCGAAAAAGAAAAATCTTCAGCACTGAAATTCTGACTTCAAACCTCAACACTTCTCCAGCAAAAATAATATCCCCCAACACTTAGAAATTTCCTTGCTCTCTTCAGCAACTTCTCACCAATTTCGATTTTCTTCACGTTCAAAGTCTCAAACTTGCACCCACAGCTGGTGAGGAGAAATGAAAATTTTCACAACTCTTATAACTGAGTCTGAGAATATTTCAACTTCTCGAAGAACCCTTATTTTAGCAGACTCATTTAATTCTTCCTCCACTACTCTGCAGAAGTTCGAAATTTTCCCTCCTTTGGCAATTTGCAACAATTATTATTTCAAATATTTGAAAATTTCACTCCATTGACATCTCAAAAAAATTCATCTTTCAAGTATAGGCGTACTTCACCCTGTAAGCACTTTAAAATCACATCTTAGAAAATATTAAATCATGTGCCTTAGAAAAAAATTTCTCAAAAGACTTAGGTGTATTTTATTTTATCCCTCCACCTTAGAAATATTTTATTTCCTCTAGAAAAAAAATTATTCAGTCATAAGCCAGGCGTCCATTTTAAAATCACAAGGCAAGGTGTAATTCTTTCAAAAAAAATCTCCCCTTAGAAATGATTCAAGACCCCCAGACTCTAGAAAAAAACATTCCCCTTTAGAAAATTATTTATCAACCTCATATATTCATGGGTGCACATGAAGGGGTTGATTTAATTTTTTTCCATCCTTGAAAATATTTAGTCACCAATGTTTATTCTAACCTCTCCAGTCTTGGGCGCATTTGGAGGTGTCTGCTTCACATTCCCACGCCTTAGCAAAATTTCTTGCATCTAACTCCTCTTGGGCGCATTTGCTAGGTGGTACTTCCATTCTCAATGCCTTAGAAATTTTTCATTCATCCTAGCTCAACTTGGGCGCATTTTAGGGGGCCCACTACCATTTTATGACTAAGAAAAATTTTCTCCAACCCTGCCGCTTGTTGATGTGTTTTTCGTGACCACACCAACACAAAATAAAGTTTATCAACGGTGACTCTATCCTCTCTTGAACAAAATCCCCTTCTCCTACACGCTAAGATTGCTAGAAAGATCATGCATTCAACTCCAAGGTTCCTTCATGCAGTGGATAGTCTTAGTTGGCTCGATGTGATTTGCTGGTATTTCAAGGGGACTTACAAAATTGTTCAACAACAGAGAAAGGAATTTGAATGCTCGAAAGGTTTGTCTATAAAGCTCTTGTTTCCTAAACTAACCAGAAAGTACTGAATGTAAATGGTTGCAGGGCCTAAGAAGGTACTACTCTACTCTAAGGCGTGGGACATGGCAATCAACTCTCGCAAACTTCAACCAGGCTCCACTTTGCCTCACTTCGGACAACTTCCATAGAACTGGTGCAATCTTCAGAGGAGTAGCTCAAGGTGTTCAAATCACAACTTAGCATGAAAATACCATCACAACGACGCATATAAACATACAAATCATTATCGAAGTTAAGTACATGATATTCCAGTTGACCACACAAGGCGCACCCACCATCAGTGAGCTTGCTAGTGGTATGGATAAGTGAAGCTTGCTCAAATTAAACACCACATTCCACAACTAGCATTTACTTGCATGAAATGAAATTTTATTCTACTTTAAGGTTCTACTTGAATCGGAAGGACGAAGAAATCTTGCTAGCTGCTCACAACAAAAGACGAGATCATCGTCAATGAAAACTCTTTTTATTATGAGAGTGTTCACAACAATTTCTTACAAAGCTTTCAAAGGAAAAACTTTCCTTCTTCAAACTATGTTACCAATCTACGCTATCAATCTACACTATCAGTCTCTCTATTCTAATCTCTACTCTAATGAGATACAAATGAGGGGGGGATGCCCCTTTTATAGCTAGCCAAGTCCAATGGACGGCTCAGATTACAATCGGTTGGATGGCCCAGATCGTGCCACCTCAGCCCTAAACAAGATTCACCCTAAAAACTGCCACAAAGAGGAGTGGGGTAATAAATGAGCAATTAACGTCCACTATCCTTCTAGAAGATTCCTATCTAGAAATGCATTCGCATTGTTCTTTCTCTGACTGCAAACCGGATGAATCTGGTCAACACTGCTTCAACTTCTTGAATGGATATGGCAGGCACGCTCTCAATCTAACTCCAAGATGGCAACCTTTCTCCTGCTTGATGATGGTTTCCCTCCTTCCTGTCACCGCATCTTGAGTTGTGCGAAGCATGCCAAAGAACATCTTTGGGTCATTGCCGAAGGACTTCACACTAAAGAACAATTCCTCTACTTTGTTCTTCAATCCGTTATGATGCCATTCTCCAACGCCTGGGCCTTCATCTTTTCCTCCATCCTGAACTTGAAAGATTTTCTTGTCTTGGATTCCATCATTCCTCCTTGCCACTCGCCTGACTGCGTTGGGTGCATATTGGGTCTTCGAGGAGAAATTCCAACACTTAGCCATTTCTGATAACATTTCCCTTCATGGTTTGGGCGCACATATAACTTTATCTCATTCTACAGTTGTAATATTGTCCCGAAGTATTCGTTTCATCACTTCAAATCCTCTGACTTTGGTCCCGACACTCATCCTGTAAAACAAATAAAAGAAGAGCATCAAAACATAATATAAATTCCCTTTACTCACCTGATATCCATGTTTTGATCTCCAACGTCTAAGTGATCTCCAGATCTGATAGGGTTCATCATTTTTCTCTAGCCAACTTTTGCTTTCTTCATAACCTTTCAACATCTATGTGCTAGGGCGCATATCATCCTGATATTTGATTTTCGCTTCATCTTCAAATTCTTCATGCCTTAGACAAATTTCTCCTTCTTGAGGCCGCATTTGAGGTGGGGTCAAGGAATTTCAAACGCCCCAGAATATTTTCATATCTTCACTCTAGCTTGGAAAATTATTTCCCCTTAGAAATTTCATCACAAATCACCTAGGCATCCATCTAGAATATTTCTCCCTTTGACTTAGAAAATTTTACATCCTCTACCTAGAAAACTTCATCAACTAGGTGCCCATCAAAAATCTTCATCTTAAAATTTCCAATGAAGTGTGGAAGGCTTCAAAATCATTTCCTTGTTGAAAATATCCAATACCCAAAAGAAAATTCCCCTCAGAAAATGCAAAATTCATGTGTCTACAGACAAAGGGCTACATTTATTTTTTATATTTCTGAAAAATATTTTCCCCAAGGTTTAATTTAACCTCTTCTCCCTTGGGCGCAATTACATCTCTGGGCTATCACTTTTGATGACTTAGGCAAATTTTCCATCCTTCCTCCTCAAACTAGGCGCATTTGGACCCTTGTGCTTTGATTTTCCATGCCTTGGCCAGTTTGTTACCTCCTTCAAGTAGGGCACATAAAGGGGGGGTCTCCTAGTTTTCCACACTCAAAAAAATTTCCAACCTTTCCCTTGATAATGGCGCATTTTAGGGGTCCTGCTTTCATTTTTAATGCCTTAGAAAGTTTTTTGAGCTTCCTTCACAAGGTGGGCGCATTTCATCCCCTATACTTTCATTTTATTCAACACTTAGAAGATTTTTCATGACTCCCATCTCTAACTTAGGCGCATTTGACTAGGACCACTTCCATTCCCAAAGCCTTAGTTAAAATTTTCCTCTAGCTTTTACTACTTGGGCACATTTAGGGAGCTTAACTTCCATTTCCCATGCCTTTAAAAAAATTAAAAAAAAAATCTCGAGTCTTCCAAGTTTGGGCACATTTAGGATGCTGAGGAGGAATTTCCAAACACTTAGACAAATCCTTTCTCCATCCTTGAGGAGGGTGCATTTAGGTAGGCCTACTTCCAACTTCACAGACTTAGAACCTCCTAGGAGCCTTCATCTCCAAGTTGGGCGCATTTCCATAGGTGAGCTTCCATTTTCCCATACTTAGAAATTTTCTCAAGCCTCTTATTCATTAGGGCGCATTCTAGAGGAGGTACTTCCATTTTTTTATGCTTAGAAAATTTTATTATCTCACCTTGAGGCTTAGGCGCATTT
>VDFB02261428.1:0-38435 GCA_007258455.2 Sequoia sempervirens | reverse complement strand
TATGGCAGAGGCTCCCAAAAGCCTTGTGCCTGCTGGACCAAAGCCTTCTCAGAATTTTTCAGCAGCCATGCATGCACAAAAATTGGATTCGTCTTTTGTGGGTGAGAGCTCTAAGCTCAAGAAATTGAACAGATGCTTGCCGCGGAGTCAAGATCGCCCTGTTCTAGTTATTTCTCCTTAATCGGTTCAGGAGGACATGGATTATTGGAGCCAACATGTTCTGATCTGCAAGTTCTTGGGTATCCGTGTCCCTCTTTCGGCTTTAGAGTCCTGGATCCGTCGCACCTGGCAGGTTGAAGGAGATTTCGAACTTTGGTGGCTGCAAATGGCTATTTCATGGTTGATTTTTCTTGTATCTTCGATCATAATCGTGTTTTTGAGGGAGGGCCTTATTTTTATAATCATGTTGGCTTGTTCATTAAACCCTGGCATGGTGGTTTTAATGCGACAGAAGATCTTCCTACACGGGTTCCTGTATGGGTCCGTCTTCCATGGCTGCCGTTAGAATTTTGGAGGGAGGATATTCTGCACCGGATTGCGGCTTTGTTGGGGAAGCCGGCTGCCATCGCTCAAAATACTCTGGTTAAAAAGGTATTCTCTTACGCTCGCATTTGCGTTGAAATTGATTTAAATAGCCCTCTACCGGATTCTTTGGAAATTTGTATTGGCTCTGCCTCGTGGATTCAACCGCTTGATTATGAGTCCCTTCCTTTTCGTTGCCGTTTTTGTCACGAGTATGGACACCTTCAGCGCCAGTGTCCTCGGGCACCTAAAGCTGTTGGGGTGTCTTCTTCTCCTTCTTCTGGACCTTCGGTGGAGAAAGGGGATAAAGGGAAGGTGTCTGCGGATGACGGTGGGCCTGATAAGGATGGCTTTATCCCTGTTAAGCAGAGAAATAAAGGGAGGGGGCACAAGCGGGCCTATAAGGATAGTCAGACTGATCAGGGTCTCAATCGGTTTGAGGTCCTGGATAATCAGGCTTTGGAGGAAGGGATTCCTGTTGAGCTTTCTTCTGGGGCCACTGGCATGGATGTTGGGTTGGACACAGGGCTGGAGAAAGCAATTGTTGTGCAGAATATTTCTCCGGCATTGGAGCAGGGGAGTTCGGAGCCTCCTGGGGCCTCTGTAGATGTGCAGGATGATATTGTTTTAGCAGATTTGGCTAAGGCAGTTTTTTCTTCAGGTAAAGGGCGAGGATCGTCTCCTGCCTTAGGGGTGCTGCAACGCCCTCTCAAGAAGGGGCATTTTGAATTTTCTTCGAAAGTTGGTCGTAAGAAGGATGCTGACAAGCTTAAATCTACTGGGGATCTATTGGTAGAATCTGGTGCTATTAAGACCCTTGAGGCCCACTTCTCTCAACCTTCCTCATGATTATTCTCTCATGGAATGCAAGGGGGTTGAATAGCACCCCCCGTCAAAAGGCTATTCAAGATTTGATTGTTGTTCATTCTCCTGATATCTTTTGTATCCAGGAAACTAAGCTTCAGGTGGACCTCATGCTTCAACATGCTCCTCGTATTTGGTTTTCTGGCCAGTGTCAGTGTATTGGGTCTAGGGGAACCTCTGGGGGTCTGGCTCTTTTCTGGGATCCTCGTAAGGTTGTCCCTCATTGGTGGATTTCCAGCCAGTCTGCTATTTCTATGGTGGCCTCGATTTTGGAATCTGGTGAGACTATTTTGGTTAGTAATGTTTATGCTCCAATTGATATTCGTGGTAAATCCCAGCTTTGGGCTCATATCAGGTATGTTAGGTCCTGCGCTCCCTTTCTGCCTTGGATTTTAGCTGGTGACTTCAATGCTGTGTTGAGCTTGGAGGAGAAAAGGGGAGGGCTGCCTAGGCTTGGTCCTGCTTCAAATATGTTTCGGACTAATGTGGACTCTCTAGCTCTGATGGATGTAAAACCCTCTAATGGAATTTTCACTTGGAATAATAGACGGAGTGGGCCTGAAGCGATTGCCCAGCGGCTTGATCGTTTCCTTGTCTCTTGCTCTTGGGTTAGAGGTAGCTTGGTCATTTGCTCTGAGATTCTTGACTGGCGTGGCTCTGATCATTGGCCAATTAAGTTCTCGACTTCAGCTTTTCCAAATCCTAAGAATCCTCCATTCAAATTCCAGCTCATGTGGTTGCGTGATCCGTCTTTGGGTGATCTTGTGGCTCAATGGTGGCGGGATGGCGCCCCTGCCTATGGTACAGCTATGTATTCTCTGGTTAAGAAGTTGCAATTTGTTAAGTTTCATCTTAAGCGATGGAATAGGTTGAGTTTTGGTAATTTTCGGGCTAGGAAAAGAGAAGCGCTGGACCGCCTTGCTGTGATTACCCGTCAGATTCAGGATTTGGGCTTCTCGGAGACTCTTGGGCATGCTGAATCCCAGGCTCTGAAATTGGTGGAAGAGTGGGAGCTCCGTGAAGAGATTTTCTGGAAACAAAAGGCTAGGATTGATTGGCTTCAAGAGGGTGATCGGAATACGGCCTTTTTCCATCATTCTGTGCAAGCTCGTCGAAATAAGTGCTTTATCTCTTCTCTTGTTAACTCTGAGGGTATTTCAATCTCTGCTCAACATGCTCTGTCTAGAGAGGCTCGTCAGTACTACTCTAATCTTTTCACTGAGGATTCTGTACCTGCTGAGGCTGATGAAAATAGAGTCCTTGCTTGTATTCCTTCTTTAATTTCTAATGAGGTGAATGCTTCTCTTATTCGCCCGATGACCTTGTCTGAAGTGGAGGAGGTGGTGTTTGGGATGAACAAAGGGAAAGCTCCTGGCCGTGACGGGTTCCCAGTTGAGTTTTTCCAAGAGTTTTGGGATATTGTGAAGCAGGATTTGTTAGAGGTGGTTCGTGAGTCTCTTCATAGTAAGCAGATGCTTCGTGCCCTGAATGCTACTTTTCTGGTTCTCATTCCTAAGAAGGAAGGTGCAGAAAAACTTGATCTCTTTAGACCTATTGCTCTCTGTAACGTGGTGTATAAGATTATTACGAAGTTGATGGCTGAGAGACTCAAATCTTGTTTGCCAATGATTATTTCTGAGGAGCAAGGTGGCTTTGTGGCGGGGCGGCAAATTCTGGATGGGGTGGTGATTGTGTCTGAAGCCATTCATTCCATGGCTACCTCTCAGGATAGGTCTATGTTTATCAAGTTGGATATGGCCAAAGCCTATGACAGAGTTAAATGGAGTTTTCTTTAGAAGATTCTGCTGGCCTTTGGTTTTTCCTCTGATTGGGTGAGCTGGATTTTGAGTTGTGTGACTTCTTCCTCCTTTTCGGTTATTGTGAATGGGGAACCTTCTGAGCTTTTTGGGGCTACTAGGGGCCTTCGTCAGGGGGATCCGCTCTCTCCTTATTTGTTTATTATTTTGGCTGAGGGGCTTGGCCAACTTCTTAAATATCAAGTTTCACATGGCTTGATTCATGGTTGGCGGTGGGGGATGGGCTTTCCCACGCTTTCTCATCTCCAATTCATGGATGATACCTCTCTTATGGGACTGGCTCGTATTAGGGAGGCTGATTCCTTCAGGAAAACTTTGGACATCTACCTTGCGGCTTCGGGCCAGAGAGTCAATGAGCAAAAGTCTTCTATATTCTTCTTTAATACTCCTCAAGCTATCCAGCGTCGGATTGCTGCTATTCTGCGGTTTCAAATTGGGTCTCTTCCCTTTGTCTACTTGGGTATTCCTCTTGCTGTTGGCCGTCAGCCCAGATCCTCTTGGCAGCAGTTGCTTGATAAGCTTAGGCGGAAGGTTACTCATTGGACTCATCGTTGGTTGTCTTCTGCAGCTAGATTGACTCTTCTCAAGTCTGTTATCCAGGCCCTTCCCATCTACAGGTGCTTTGTTCAAGCGGCTCCTATGTATTTCCTTAAGGAATTTGATGCTCTTTCTCGTCAATTTCTTTGGAGCGGTAATTTGTTGTCTTCAAAATGGAGCCTTGTTAAGTGGGAATCGGTGTGTAGACCAAAGCAGGAGGGTGGTCTTGGTTTACGCTCTGCTATTTTGAATGGGAAAGCTCTTGCTGCCAAGCTTTATTGGCGCTGGTGCACCCATCAGCACCAGTTATGGGCTCGTATTCTCAACCATAAATATCTTTGGGGTGTTGCTTCTTTTGAGGTCCCTCGCTATCCTCTGGAAGGGAGTGGTTCTATGATTTGGCATACTTTGAAAGTGGGGGCGCAGTTGATTAAGGATGCTCTTTTTTGGATCTGTCATTCGGGGTCACAGGCTCTTTTTTGGTTAGATTCTTGGGATGGTCACCCTCCTATTCTTTCTTCTTTTCCTCATCTCCAGCCTCTTTCTGAGGTTTTTAGTGCGGGTGGTTGGGATACTGTGGAGCATTATAAGGTGGCACAGCATGATGGTTTGGTTCTACGTTTTCGTTGGAAGCTCCCTTCTGAGTGGCCACCAGGAGGGTCGGAGGGGGATAGGCGTGAGCTTTCCCAACTTTTGGCTTCCCGTGCTTGTAATTCTTTGAGAGGACCCGATGTCTTGGCTTGGGATGGTTCAGACTTGTCTGGAAAGTACTCTGTGGTTGCTGGTTATAAACAGATTGGTAGGCAGTTGTTTGGGGACATTGAGGTCCCTTGGTGGAAGCAAGTTTGGCACAAGTTGTCATGGCCCAAGTGCAACTTCTTTATGTGGTTAGTGGCTCAAAATCGGTGTCTTACTTGGGATAATTTATGTAAGCGTGGTTTCCAAGGCCCCTCTATATGTGTTTTGTGTCATGGCTGTGAAGAGAGTGTCTCCCATATCTTCTTCCAATGCTCCTATGCTAGGGAGATTTGGCACTTCTGGTGGGGGGTGTGGAATACGGCCTGCTGGCATGTTTCCTCTTTGGTGGAATTTGGGGAACGGTGGGGCAGGGCCCCTGTTTCTACCTCCTTTCTTCAGGCTGCTTGGGCTCTTGGGCCTTCCTTTATTATCTGGAACATATGGTTGGAGAGGAATAGGCAGATCTTTCAGGATTCGAGGTTGATGGCTCCTCACCTTTGGAGGAAAATTTTACACTCCTTAGGAGAAACTATTGCGGCTAAGTGTGATATGACTATGCTGGTGGACCCTCGGGATGTTGGTTGTTGTAATCGTCTTCATCTTCCTCCTCCGCAACGACAACTCATGCGCAACAGATGCAGGCATCCTACCCCGAAGGTGAATAGGGATGGAAGATGGACCCCTCCTCCCTTTGGAGTCCTAAAAATCAACTCGGATGGCTCTTCTCGTGGAAATCCAGGTCATGCTAGCATTGGGGGTGTGGGTCGTGATAGCTCAGGAGATGTTCAGTTTATTTTCTCTGTGTATAAGGGTCTTCATACGAATAATCTTATGGAGGCTCAGGCCATTTTATTGGCTGTGGAGCGGGCAGTCAGTTGGGATGGCGAAGGATCATATGTGAGTCTGACTCCCAGGTTGTGGTGAACTTACTGAAAAGGCGGTATATGGATAATGTGAGCTGGCAGTTGGCTTTGATTGTTGAACAAATTCTCACTCTCTGTGCCTCTCTTGGAGCATATTACTTTCAATCATATTCCCCGTGAATGGAATGGTGTTGCTGATTGCTTGGCTAAATGGGCTTCTGATCATATGCATGATTGGAATTTGGTGGATCGGGGCCAACTACCCCCGGATTTGTCTCATCAATTGGATCACTTGGTTGAACTTGATAGGGCCATTTAATGCCCTTGCTTTGTAACGTTTCCTTGGTTTAATAAAATTACCCTTTATGTTATATTAAATAATATAATATTTAAGTAACATGGAATTAAGAGGCCATTCTTCTAACTAGTCTGGCATATGGAGAGAACGTTGCCTCTTATGTAGTACTGAACAGGGGGCGTGGAAGATGGGATTTCAAGTGGAAAGATTTTGAAATGTTGGAGGGTGAAATTAAAACGCTTTTGCAAGAAGAACTGAATAAGAGGTTCGTAGCCTTCACCGGTGAAAAAGATTCTATTAGTTGGTGCGCGGAAAAATCAGGGGACTATTCGGCAAGACTAGGATACAAGGTTTTGAGGAGGTTCCGAGGGGATGAAAGGTGGCCAAAAGAGCTCCTATGGGGAAAATATGTTCTCCGGAAAGCTGGAGCTTTCACTTGGACAACAATGCACGGGAGAATTTTGTCAAGGGAAAGGTTGAAGCGGATTGGGATGGCTGGACCGTTTAGGTGTCCCCTCTGTGAAAAAGAAGAGGAAACTACAAGTCACCTATTAGTGGGGTGTGAATTCTCGCAGAACTGTTGGAATTTCGTCTATGAGAAGTTAGAATGGCAAGGCCCTTTGCAAAACAATGTAAAAGAAATGTTTATGTCTTGGCCTCATCTTTATTCTGGGTCAGCTTTAGCAAGTCTATGGCAGGAGGTACCTACAATGGTGGTGTGGTAGTTGTGGCAGGAGAGTAATAGCAGAATTTTTAAAGGAAAGCCCTCAGATCTAAGTTTGGTAAAGCAAAGAATTGAAAATGGGATTTTTGAGCATTTCAATATGGTCTCCCAAAAGTGTCGTTATAGGTTCTATTCAAAATGGGATAGGTTGATGGAAAGCCATTGGCCTCAAATAAAGAAACGAAGTGCTCATCTTCTGAAGCAGAAGCAAGGCAGGGAGGGAGTGCGGTGGCTGCTTCCACCAAGAGGTAGGTTAAAGTTGAATTTTGACGGGGCCTCGAAGGGTAACCCGAGCCCCTCAGGTGCAGGTTTTGTGGTGAGGGATTTTGAAGGCAAGATAATCTGGGCAGCTTCCATAAAGCTTCAGGATGGAACGAACACAGAAGCGAAAGCAGGTGCTCTCTTTGAGGGATTGAAATATTGTGTGGATAATAACCTCTTGGTCTTAGAGATAGAAGGAGACTCTGAGGTGATTATCCGAGCAGCAAGTCAGTGAAGTGCCCCAAACTAGAAACTTGCGTGCTGGATTGATCTAATTTCTTCGCTTTTGGAACTACTTGAATTACCTCCTTAGGCCATATCTTGAAGCGACAACAACAATGGCAACATGGCGAGGAAAGCGGGATTTTTTAAAAGGTTGCGTGTAAGCGGATTTTATATACATATATATTTTCAATCATATCCCACATATATAAAATACTTGCAAGTTAAAAGTTTATCAAATAATCAAATATATATCAATTAAATATCACTTTTAGAATATTTCATTAAAACAGAAAATAAACTATATATATAAAATACTTATAATTAGAAAAAAACAAAACTTTATAATCTATATAAGAAAAAAAAACAGAATTATAATTTTTTTTTATATTTTATCTTTAATTATTAGTACGTAGAAAATTTTGGAAAAAACTGTGTGCAAATTTTTGGATCAACATTTCAGATCATACTCCATGATCCATCATCACTTCTCTCTCTATCTGCTTTCATCACGATGATGGATCATGAGTATGTTCAACAATCCAAAATTAAGCACCTATTTTCAGAAATTCTACATACTATCATGGATAATAGAGCAATGTTAGTAATCTTTTAATTATAGTTTATAATAAAAATTAAAAAAATTAAAAGTCAATTATAAACTGAACCTCTATTTACACCACTGGCGTAGTATGCATAAAAAATGGACATTAATTCTGCTGTTTCGAAGACCTCTATTTACACCATTCCAGCCTCTATTAACGCCCCTTCCCTTACTCTCTCGAAAACAGCCAAATTTTTGTTCAGGCTTCAATGTAACACAGCCAGTTCTCATGCAACACATCATTCAGTTTTTAAGGCTTCGAAACTGCATAAATTTTTTTCAATTTAACGGAAAATTCGAGAACTCCCTGCAACGGCGAGAAACGGAAAAATAGCCTAGAAACGGCCGTAGGAAACGAAAACGGCGTTTCGCCCGTCAGAACGCGAAACGGAGGCCTGCCGTCACGTTTCTGGTAACATAGTAGCAGACGCGTTAGCAAATGAAGCAGTAGTCCAGGTTGAAAGGTCAAAAGGGTTTTCAAACTTGGGCTCATGGACTAGGTTGACATGAATGGTGGAGCAGGGCTAATAATTGTGAAGTTTCAAGACAAGGTGTATTGGCAAAGGATCTAGCCCTCCTCTTAGAGTGCAAAGGGGCGAACAGGGTTGTCCTGAGGGACTCAACGGTGGTGATGTTGATCGATCTTGGTCAGGGAGTATTAATTGTTCTTTCATATCTCAAGTAATTGTTTTGCTCTATAGTATGTGTAGCAGGTTTTATGTGCAGCTCTATGTTTCTTTTCTAATTTTGTAGTGTGCAGCTTCGTCCTGGCCATCACTGGTTGAGTGAATTTTCTCGTCTGATTGTAATCCTTTTGTTAATAAAAGAAGTGAGCTACCCACTTAGGTAGCAATTCTTAAAACAAACAAAGGAATTAAGAGAGTCAACACCATTGTTAAGAATTATCTTGTAAGCATTAAAACTGTATCATCAATTTCAGCAGAGTTTACAAATTTCAGCTCAACATTCATTGCCTTCTTGTTGCAGCCGAAAATATATTTCTTCCAACCACTTTACGGGGCCCATCCCATGCCATCTCTGCGCCGAAGGCAAGTTGATCAGCTTACCATGGTTTCAACCACTTCAGTGGCAAAATTCTTGCTGGTCTCACAACACGATCGGTGGTCGAATTAGTTATCTACATTTACTTAATCATTTACACTAATTTCGTGCTATGTTATCTCCATTTAGCATATCTATGCTTGATAGCTTCAATGTTTGTTCTTCATCCTAAAGCTTCTCCATCAACTACAAGTTTCTGGTTCACTCTAAGTTCTATCATTATTTGCAGATTTACCTTAAATGTATTTGATATCTTATGTTTTCTTTCGCAGTTCCAATCATCCAATTGACGCAACTTCGTTTTCTTCATTCGATTGCAGAGTAGTGTAGATTTCTTCCCCAATTTCTGACCGCAGTGTTTCTCGGTAGCTCATCAGCACTGATGGATCTTTGATCTCGCATCTGCATAAAGGGAAAGCAATTACCTTGTAAGAAGTTATTTCTTTCCATACTACAAACTGCATTCACTAGCATTCTAGCTATAACATCTGCTCTGCCAATAACGAGAATGATGTTAACTCCTTATGTCCAATTTTAGGCGAGTTCAATTGGAAGGCAAACGGGGGAGCCTGGTCAACTAAGGATCCGCTGAAATGTTTGATGATTCCAAGTGCAAAAATCTATCTTTTGAAATTAGGACATAGGGAAATCAGTCTGGCAAGCCTTGGCATATCTAGAAATGAATAGGAAATGGTTATGACAAATTCTATGTTTATAGCTTGAGAACCTGGGATTGGTGTCATGAAGCCTTTGAATAGATATTGAAAGTGAAGGTAAGCATTGAAGATTCTACCCCAGAAAGGGATTGCTATTGGCAGCAGTGGAAGAAATGGATATGGTGCTGGATTATTGAGGGTATTGAGGAGTACCATAATGCTGTGGAATATCTCTTCAATTATCTTATTATGCTCAGTTTCTGTAAAAGGTTAATATTTTAACTGCTTTTAATTTTGTTAGTAGTCCATTGTCAATTTGAAAATGTGGGATCAATGAGAGTTAAATTTGTGATTCTCTACTCTTTTGTAACTTAGTCTCTAAAATTACCTGTTTTTCCCTTTGGTAGTGATTCTGCTGTGATTGCACCTGAGTGCAAAAGAAATAATACCAACCTTGCCAATGGTGAAAGCTCACCATAAGTTTGTATGCCTTGCCCAATTGGACATGAGCTCAAATGTCTAGAAGCAATGGGGAAGCATATGTTTTTCCATCATGGTGCTTCTAGCTTTAACAATAACTATTCTTTCAACCATAAATAGATTGTGCCAAGTTTTCCCAATTATGAGCACACTAATTTATAGAATTTTTAAGGAGCATTAGACGATAGGTTTGCAAACAAGTATTCAATAGTTGATGAATTTGTCTATCTTATTTAAACTTTATTATATATTGGTATTCAATTTTATCTGTTTGTAAATTTTTGAATATAATCTTGGAATTGTTTCTGGGGAAATATTTCATGGTAAGCAGTCGATCTAAAAAACTGTAATAAAAAGAAATGTTGTTAGAAGTTTCTTAGAGCAGAAAAAGTCTTTGAAAATGATTCTAAGAATTTTAGTTGTTTCTATACTTTATTGTGCATCTTATATAATTTTTTCAAGATAGAATGTTAGAAGCAAGTTAGCCCTTATTTTTAATATATGGGTAGCTCCATGAAACATTGTTCATTTGAAAAGTTCTAAATTTTGAGTATTTCTTTTAAAAAGGAGCACCCACCATATAGAGGAAGATAGTGATGTCATGAAGGGGGAATTCTTGCTGCTTAGAATAAATTTCTAATGAGATAAGTCTATAATGCTAGAAATATATAATTTTATAATTTCTATACAAATGGTTACAAAAATTCATCTTGTGAGTGAAGATTATTTGTTTATTTTCTAAAATTGAATGGTAATAAATAAATAGTTTAATCATATTTTTTTGTGATTTTACATCCACATATCTAGCCATGTTAAATATTGATATGCTATCATGTTTTATATGCGATCATGTGTTTCATGATGATCTTGTTCTTATACACCTCATGTGAACCCTATGAATATCCATTATAGCTTTCGTGCATAATGATAACTCTTCTAATGATGACGGGCATATTAATGATATTTCATTATATTGTCAAGTACCTTTTTTTAAGGAACTTTTCAAAGTTTTCTAGTTTTACTGGATCACTAATTTGATCTTCATGTGCAATTTTGTGATAAACATGACCAGAGCCCTCTTCCTTACATAAATGATCATGTTGGTAATAATTTGGTGCACTCCACACATAGTTGTTACACGGAACTAAATATGATCAAAGCCCTCTTATACTAATAAAATATTTAGGTACACATATTTTTTACAAGATAAGCCTCAAAATGATCTAAAGAAATAGAGGGTAAATGATTTGAGGTCTATGCCTAATAGGAATATTAAGACCATGTCCATGTTATGACTTGATTTATACATCCCCAATATGATGCAATGATTCACTAAAGCATGCAATGATTTGTTCTTAAAGTTCATAATTTAAATTCTAAAATTATTTATTTGTTTATTTATATAAATTTACAAGTTTTCCATGGATAAACATAACATGTGCATACATTTAACATTTTGAAATGTACAAGCAATTATTTTTTTTTATTTTTTTAATTATAAATGCAAGTGATTCACATTACATTCCAATGGACCAATTATCAAAATATGATTTTTTTTAGAATAAGTTTTACCAAATATTCAACCACCACTTGAAATCCCCCCACCTCAAACTCCCTCCTCTGATCTCCCTTTAACTACCCCTCCTCTGGCATTAAAAACCCCAACCCCTTCCATCTAGTGAGGGGCTTGCTTGCGGGCAGCTATAAAGAAAACACATGACTATGTTAAAGGGCACACAATCTGAGGAAGGGGGAGGAAGGGGTTGAGGAAGTGGGGATGTGATGAATCCCGATGAATCTAATTAATTCCAAAACTCTCAACTTCAACTCAAAATATCAAATCATGCAACTTGAATCTTCACTACTAATTTTAGGGAAGAGATTAGAGATTGAAGGCCTCACTTTTTCCTTTAATTTCATGAGAAGTATATCCTATATATTTGCACCAAACTAATTTTTAAATCGGCCAGTGAAACCCATCACAGGCGACTCTCCACCTCGACCGTTCATCATTTTTAAAAACGCTAGTCAACATCGAAGGCAAGGCATTTAATAAGGTGTAAATTCATTCAAGTCAACATCGAATGCATCTGATGGCTTCTTACCTCCCAATGTCAAATCTATTCAGAGAATATAATATTTTACTACGACAGTCAAATCTACGGCAATGTGTGTTGTATTGCATTCCCTTTACCGTATTGAACTACAACTTGCGGCTATGATAGTAACTTCGTCTTTAGTACGAAAGGATACATGCTCAAAACTGACGCGACTTTAGCTGACACAACTTATTCTGCAAGTGGGTGTGCGATCATTCTGTAAGTTGTTCACCGCCTCCAGCACGGAACTCTCACCGAATGTGGAGCTGCAATGCCCACCCTATGTAAATAAGGCCCCAATTTAATAAAATTCTTTGGTGGAATCACAGTGGGTTTTCTCAGTCACATTAGCAGATTTCCTCTCTAAGACTGGCAAACGTTTTGAATAATCTCTGTCAGAAAAGATCAGCACAAAAATGCTCCTTGGAGCGTTGGGAGATTTTACTCAAAGCTTGGTATAAGAACCTCCAAAATATCTATATACTCATAGTGTTCAATTTGCAGGGTTGCCATATCTGTACAATAAGGTAGTTGTGGTGGCCACAGACAAGGGCATTTGCGTGTATTTCTTCTCCTTGATGCAGCTTTCCCCAGCAAAGCTTTAGGTCATTTGGATGGCCAAAGTGATTGAGAACAACTTTGGACACAATATTGTGAAAATGGTTGTAACCTACCATTCCGAAAAGAAGCAGGCATTTGCGGGGTCTTCTGTCATCCCAATGATAAGTGGTACAGAGGGGCTGAACGACCTCGTGCAATTGCAGAAGCTACGAGTAGAAGTACCTGTATTGTTATCTGCGGCTAAATTCACTACCTTCAATGGCGTAACAGACGTCAGACTACTTCCGCCAGGGAACATTGGAGCGAATTTCTCCATCTTCACAATAGCCACTCGGCTGCTTGTAGAAAAGTGTTGGCGTCTAAACCATACGAGTTAATGGCTGGAAGTGTATGATACAGGCTTACAGTGCCTGGTTTTCAAGTTTAACATTTTTTTCCCGCTCTACGCACGGTCTCCAACGATTTAGCCGAGTATTACTTATACGAGAAAGCTGTGGATAGTAGTTATTACCTAAATTAAAGAAGGGGCAAGATGAATTCCTTAAACAGAGGCGCATAAGACATAATGACGTTGATAGCAGAGAACTGTTGGAAAGATTTGTAGGAAGATTGTTATTATAAGTTGAGGCCTGTTTCTCCACTTCAGCAAGTTTCTGAATGGATGCCTAACTTGTCGTGCCGTCAGAATCTTGTTAATATATCTTTTATTTATATTATATATAATTTAATTCTTTTCACAGTAATAAAATTTATTTTATGTATTTGATTTTGTTTTCTTTTAATTACATTTAGAGTATAATTTTTCTATTGATATTTGTATTATTATAATTTAAAATAAATATTATATTGAAAGTAATTGTAGTGTGGTCTTAATTCTTTTTAAATCTTCGACTTTAAAGATTTTGATGTAATAATATCATATTATTAATATTCAAAGATTTTGATGAAATAATATCATATTATTAATATTCAAGTTAAGCCTTTTCCTATCCACCTTTGGTATTATGAGGCAAAAATATTTAGTTAAAAACTTTGGAAAAAGCAAACAAAAAATTCTAACCCGTAACATTGACATTGTCTTAGCATTGTCGGGATTTGTGAGGTAAAGGAGATAACTATAAGATTTCCTTTATTTTTTTCAATCATAGTCGTGCAATCCACTTCTGTCAAGAAATTATTTACCATATTAAAAGATGAAGTTTAGCAAGAAACAAGATAACAAGACGTGCAGGAAAAAAAATGAAAGAATGAAGAGTTGATTTACAAATTCAGATGGATGGATGCATAGAGAGAGGGAGACATGTTTAGAGCTAGATGGATGGATAGAGGGAATGTTATCCTATTTGAAGTGAACACAACTGATTTTGGCAATCTATGGCATGCAATGGGGGAGAAGGCTTGCCAATGATTAGAATGATCTGATCCATTGAAAATTTGGGACCCTTCGGGATTGGTCAGAAGTGGGCATGTCACGTCCGCAACGTCCAAAATTCAGGTCAAGTTGTGAAGTCACCTGCGAGCTAGAAAAATGACAATTCTCTTTTCTCTAGCTCATAGGTGACTTTGCAATGGGTAAGCTGAAGAGGTGTGGAAGGTCAATCAGGGAAATATGTGGTTTATTTTTTTTTCATGCATTTATGTAGTACATGAGATCAATTGATAGATCATTTTTAAAATGATATTGTTTATATTTTATCATTATTATTATATTATTAATTTTATTTTCTAGAGAGTCGTTTAATCGTCTCCAGATTCCATGGATCTTGTGAGTTATTTCTCATCTACTCAGCACTGCCCCGTTGATTTGTTTCCTTTGTTTTTTATCATTGTTTAATATATTCAATCTATTGCCTTCATGCATCTAATCTCACCTATTAGGTTTACATTGATTGCAAGCTAATATTTCTTTGTTGATATTTTTGTATTGTTATAGAAACATTGAAGGATGTGTTCGTAAACCTATCACTCAATCACCTCAACAATGAGAACGTCTAATAATTCTATTTTGTATTAAATAAGAATATAATAATTATTAAGTAGTAATTTTTTTTTAAAATTATATATATATATATATATATATATATATATATGAAGAGATTCGTTTGCAAGCATTGTCAAATTCAAACAACTAATACAATTAAAGGGAATCTCAACTACTACAGGTATGCCACTTTGTTATTTACTACAATATCAACTATTACAATTATTACTATCTTCAAAATTGTATTTGTCTTCTTCCTTACCTACACACTCCTCCCATTGCTCATTTACACAAGTCATGATATTTAACAGGAATGTAAAACTGTGAAAAGAGATGGAGCCCCTCATCAACACTGCTCACCAGCTTCTACAAATCCCTGACAAAATGGAAACACTCCTAAATTTTACTGCTACTATTTGTCCATTTTTCTTCATTTTCCCCTTTCTTTGATGGAACATTACTATTCTTAATCATATGTAAGTGAAGATGCCATTTGTTTTCAAAATTTACACATATGCGTCAAGTAAAGAGTTACAGATCAAAAGCTAAAGTCAAGAACCAAGCTCCAATATGATAGCAAAAGCACAAAGTATGTATATATATTTCTGAAGCAAAGGACGTGATCGCAAGGAAAAGTGCCTTGTTCACAGTATATTGGAACTTCCATTTCTTTTAATTATATCACATACTATATACACATTTATAAGGAGAACGTGTATTAGACATCATTCAAGTCATTTAACACAATTTTTTATCCAAAATTACAAAACAATTTGATACTCAACCAATATGTTCACTATTACATGTAAATTAAAAAAAGTTGCACTTCAAAATAATAATTTCAAACAAAATACCTTTACAACTATACAATAAGTGCTCAAGATTTGCAATGACCACTTCTCGCATATAGCAATTAATTATCAAATTATATTTTTCAAATTTACTAAGGTTGATCCATTTCAACCAATATAACTATTCCAACCAAAATTTCGGCGTACCCAATTGCACACAAAAAGTGCACTCACTAAAGAATCAAAATGAAATATTTCTATATAAAATTTATGAAAATACTCTCCAACTAATTCTTAGAGATCTTTGGAAAATTCACAAGGAAAGCCTTCACAACCATGAGCCTACTTGTTGGCCATTGGAAAATAACCTCACAAAAATAAAAAATAGTGAGAAGTTGGTCACAAAAGACTTGTTGAGAAGGGAAGATTTGATAGGGAAGAACCCCAAGAGTTGCTATAAAACATTCTCTCATTCAAGGGAGTTCTTATGAGATATATTTTTTCTCATAGTGACAATAAAAATCCTAGCAAATATTAGGAATTTTAGTCAAGAGTTGTCCTTTTATTTTTTATTGTCTTGAGAAGTATACCGAGAATGTAAATCTTAGAAGAACAATTTAGAATCTTTGTCACCAACCTTAAGCCAATGAAGGTAAGCTTTGATTTGAGCTACTTTGGTTGTGTGATTATCTATAAATTAATCATGTTGGCGAAGTTTGAAAATTCACATCTACAAGGCAGGATCAAAGGGTTGAGCTTCCAAGCTAACAACTTAACACAACTTCAAGGTGGTATCCTCATAAGAAATAATGAAATTGTACCAATTGGTGACAATAAATATGAAGCAAGAGGTGCATTTGAGAACACAACTACACTAGTTGATCCAATCTATTTGCTAAGTACACCAAGGTTCAAATTCCAAACATGCCATACATAGGCTAGTGTGGGATAATGAGCAAAAATTATGTTTAAACATTTTTATTTTGTATCACCTTGGGTTTAAAAACTAACATTCAATACAAAAATATATGGGTAAATTATTAGGAAGGACATTTGGCAAGGGATACAATGATAGGGAGAAACAACTAGGAAAGGAGAAAAAATATTTCATTGACAACATAGCACAATCAAGTTGTTTGTGCATTATCTCAAGATCAACCCCAAAATTGCTCCATGTAAACTAGTGGGAATGACTATGGTGGCAACCCATATTGGGATAAAATATCCCCAATTTCTTACACATATAGTACCATACCTCTCATTTTCCAATTATCCATCTCATGACAAAGTACCATCTTTATCACATGACATATCAATCATATTAAACTCTCCACATTGAACCTAAGTTGTGGTAGGAATTTTATTATTGATCCAACCCTAGAGGGAAGATGTTTGAACAACATAATTGGAGGCATAAACATTAATAACTCATTAAAATATTATAATAAATAATATTAAAGTTTAATATATTGTGTTATTATTATTATTATTATTATTATTATTATTATTATTATTATTATTATTCTAATTTTTTTTACATATATTAAAGTTTTACAGAGTATTAAGCTAAGAAAACACAATATTATTGTGTTTTTATTAAACTTAATAATAATTATTATTTTTTACATATACTTTTATTGTGTTTTTATTAAACACAATATATTAAAATTAATAATTATTCTATTATTCAATCTCTGAATTACAATAGCTTCAATTCTTGCTTGAGAATGCTTCTTCTGTCTTTACCATTCTTCACACCTGCAATAACAATTATGAAAACTCTCTTCAACTTGAATGAGATATAGAGACAATATGCAACCTTGTAATCTCCAAAAGGTGATAATGACAATGCACAAGCTCAAGCCTTAGAAAAGGTATGCCATATTGCTTCAAGTTGAGTTCTACCGTGAAAACCAAAGCTTAGAACATGTGCTTTACCCATTTGGGTGTCCCAAACTAAAGCTACAACTCATCCTTCACTTCGGTGATAATTCCAAAGCTCTTCCTCAAAGATGGCGCCCAAAATTAATCCTACTTAACTGAGCCTTTAGAAATATCTTATCATGCAAGAGAGGTAAATCCAAGAAAGCATATTGGGCACCCAAGTTAGCTCCAAGTGATTTCTAGTTAACTGAAACATTTACTCAACACCATTCATGCAAGAATGGTCATCCCCTGTTAACTGGAGGTAGTCCTTGTTATCTGTTATACAACTCAATGTTATTAGCCATATATTCCAAGTTAACTGAAGTTAACTAACATACAATTGAAACTAACTAAAAACAACTAAACCATAACTGAACTGAACTAAACTGATTTTGAATTCAACTAAACTGAACTAATATGAACTGAACTGAACTGAACTTCATGCATGCAAACACCAAACCCTAACTCCTAGGATCTTTACATGCATTCAAAAGTGTTAATTGTTACTCTGCATAGTTAAATGAACACAAGGTGAGTGTCACCTTACAATGTGGGTGCCCCATGTGCCCCATGTACCCCTATTATTTAGGAACTCACTTTGGACGCCCTCACATGCTCCTTACATTTAGAATTAATTACAAATGTCAATAATCATGATTATTTCATCAAATATTAATCTCATCCTAATCTTAGTGTTGTTGAACACATTCCAAGAATCTAGGAGATACATGAAATAATTAATGTTTAGGATTTGCAATTAAATGGAATCCTATTTCCAACATTCTCCCACTTGACATTATACATTGAAATTATTCTAAACAAGGAATAATAAATTTAAATCAAGTACAAGACTCAAGGCCAATGGCCTTCTTGCACCATGAGAACTTATTTGTAGGAATTGGCTTCGTAAGATAATCTGCAACCTTAATTAAAGTGTCAAATTTTTCAATTAATACTTTCCCACTCTCAACCATTTCTCACACAAAGTGATAGTGAACATCTACATGTTTAGTACGAGCATGATATAGAGGATTTTTGGCTAAACAAATAACACTCTGACTATCACATTCATGCCTAACTTGCTTAAAATAATACCTAACCCGATGTAAACTTCATGCCTCTTTAGAGGCATGTGGCGGCTGACCATGTACTGCGGCACATGGTGGACAAAGCAATGCGTGGGCTGCCGCCACTTGCTCATCAACTATTGTGGCTCAAAAAGTGTACACACATAACCCAACCTTAACCACTTGTGGAGCCTCCGTGTCGGATCTCTTGTCACGGAATCAAAAACCTGCATGTCCAATGATCTATTCATAATATCAATATTATTAGAACCATGATAAACTACACAGTAATCTGAAGTCCCTCGTAAATATCTAAACACCCTCTTAACATAAGTCCAATGTTCTTTACCAGGGTTAGAGATAAACCTACTAAGAACTCCCACTGCTTGTGCTATATCTGGTCTCGTACAGACCATTGCATACATTAAACTACCAATTGCACTAGCATACGAAATTTCAAAAATTTCCTCAAAATTAAAATCAGATTTAGGACTCATATCTAAACTTAACTTCATGCCAACTGGTAAAGGAATATTAATTGGTTTACTATCCTGCATATTAAACCTTTTCAAAATAGTATCGACATAATTGCTTTGACTTAAGCAAATCTTTATGTTACCTCTATCTCTACTAATCTCCATACCAAGGATATATTTTGCAGCCCCTAGATCTTTCATCTCAAATGTGTTCGAGAGTCATGCTTTCAATTCTCTTATCATTACCTTGTTGTTACCAATAAACATGTCATCAACATACACAAGATAATAATTAAAGCTGATCATCAAATAATAATTTTTTATGTAAACACAATGAATCTTCCTCACTCCTAACATAGCTTTAATTTTTATTAATGAAGAAGCATCAAACCACGGTACCACATTTTGGGTGAAATTTGTTTCCAATCCTAAAGATCTCTTTTAACACCATAGAATAGTCTTTAACACTTTACAAAAAACCTTTAAAGGTTTGGCTATATAAATCTCCTCATCAAGATTCCCATGCAAAAAAGCAGTTTTCACATCCATTTGCTCAATTTCAAAATCATAAGCAGCAACAATGGATAAAAAGAATCTAATAGAAGTTAATTTAGCAATTGGAGAGAATATTTCATTAAAGTCAACTCCCTCTCTCTGGGAGTAGCCCTTGGCTACTAATCTAGCCTTGTACCTTTCGAGATTACCATATGCACCAATCTTCTTTTTAAAGATCCATTTACAACCAATGGCCTTTCTATCTTTGGGAAAAATCTCAAGATCCCATGTGTCACAAGTATCCAAGGATTCCATTTCCTCATGCATAGCTTGTGACCAAAGTTTGTTCTCATCTGAGGACAAAGCTTCCCTGTAAGAACTGGGTTCATCATTAGTACTCATTAGAGAAAAAATAAAACAGAAATTAGGTGGGTTATATCTATCAACGGGATTCTGTTGTCTTGTGGATCTCCTTAAAGGAGTTTATTCTTGTTCCTCAATATGCTCATCTTGAGCCTCTATTTCAAAAGAACTCTTTGAACTCTCTTCTTGCAATTCATCCACTTGTTCTTCAACATGTGCATCTTGTTGCTTCTCAGTATTTGTCTCAAAATGCACTGTTTGAGAAGCATCCTTTTCCTTTGGTTGTTCTTCTCTTGAATAAGCTCTAAATTCCCTGAAAATAACATCTCTAAATAAATAAACTTTTCTTGTTAGTGGATTCCAAAGCTTGTATCCTTTTACATTTTCATCATAACCTATGAATATGCATTTATATGCTTTAGGATCCAATTTAGATCACTTTTCTTGAGGCACGTGAACAAAAGCCTCACAACCAAAGATCCTTAAATGTGCAACACTAGGTTTCTTACCTAACCACATCTCATAAGGAGTTTTATCTTCAATAGATAAACTAGGGGATCTATTGATTAAATAACAAGAACTACATACCGCTTTAGCCCATAAGGACCGTTCAAGCTTAGCACTACTTAACATACTCCTAGCTCTTTCCATTAATGTTCGGTTCATCCTTTCTGCTACTCCATTTTGTTGAGGTGTATATGGAGTAGTTTTTTGTCTCGCTATTCCTGCATGCTTACAATAATCATCAAATTCCTTAGAACAATACTCACCACCATTATCTGATCTCAACACTTTTATCTTATGATCTGATTGTTTCTCAACCAAAGCCTTAAATTCCTTAAACTTATTAAACACATCATATTTGTTATGCATAAAATATATCCAAGTGTATCTTGAAACATCATCAATAAATGTGACATAGTATCTAGATTTTCCAATAGAGTTAATATCCACATGACCCATTACATCTGAGTGAATAATCTCTAATAATCTTTTAGCTCTATTTGTACTAGTAGGAAATTTAAATCTAGATTGCTTTCCAAACACATAGTGCTCACAAAAGTCATTTTTGCCAATATTATAATTAGGAATACCATAAACCAAATTTTTATTAAGAATGGTACTAAGGCCTTTTTCACCTATATGGCCCAATCTATGGTGCCATAACATACATGTATTTTCAGCTTCAATTACATTTGATAAAATATTTACATTGGAGGTATTCAACTTAAACAAAGTCCCAATCTGAGATCCTTTAGTAACCACCATATTCCCTTTCACCAATCTGCAACCACCTTTGTCAAATGTCCCATGCATTCCAGAATCATTAAACTTAGAGACAAAAAGTAGATTCCTTGCAAGTCCTAGGATATGTAAAACATCATTAAGGGTTTTAACACTACCATCACTGAAACACAATTTTACCTCTCCTTTGCCAACAACCTTTGTTGTGTTGTTGTCTCCAAAGGAGACATCTCCTCCATCATATGCAATATATCTTAGAGAACCAATCCTTTCTAGGAGTCATATGATAGGAGCAACTTGAATCAAGAAGCCAAGAGTTATCAACAACAGTATTAGAAGAAATGACTAATGCATCATTACTGTCATCAAATTTTTCTATAGAAGCATCAATACTCTTCTTCTTGCTCTTCCAATCCTTTTTAATATGTCCAGGTTTTCCACAATTCTAGCACTTTACTTTACTCTTACTAGGGGTTTTTGACCGTCCTTTAGACTTACCCTTTCCTTTCTTGTCTGCTTTAGATTCCTTATCTTTAGGCCTACCTCTTACAAACAAGGCATCTTGGGAACCAGTTTTAGATTTCCTCCTCATCTCCTATGATAGGAGAGTAGGAATGATGTTGTCCATCTTTGGATCTGCACCATTACCACTAATTTCAACTATTAGATTTTCCCAAGAATCCGGTAAAGAGCAAAGCAATAAAATGCATTTATCCTCATCCTCAAGCTTTACATCTACATATGCTAATTGACTGAGAATTAAATTGAAAGCATTTAAATGTTGTGCTACTGAATCACCATCTTTCATTTTCAATGAATATAACTTCCTTTTTAGATACAACTTATTTGTTAGACTCTTTGTTTGATAAATATCTCCTATTCTTTTCCACAATTTATATGCACCGGTTTCCACTAAAACATTTAAAAGAACAACATCAACAAGACACAATCTAATTGTTCCTATTGCCTTTTTATCTAACTTAGCCCAATCTTCATCTGACATAGTTGTAGGTGCCTTTGTCTCATTATTAACTGTTAACCACTAATCTCTTTCTTCAAGAAGATCTTCCATTTTTAATTTCCACATTTCATAGTTAGAACCATTGAACCTTTCAATATCTAACCTTGAATTCATTGTAACAAAAACTTAATTCCAAAATCAAAAAATTATTAAAATAATAAAAGCTTCCACTAAGCCATAAATCCTTCCAAAGAAGCTTTAAGAGAAGAAGTCCCAATACTCTACCCAAGCTCCGATGCGAATGTTTAAAATGAGGTGTTTCTTGGCTTAATACTCGTAAAACTTTTAATATTGTTGATCTAAGTAAGCTTTTTCTTTTGTTACATATATTAAAGAGTTTTACAGTATTAAGCTAAGAAAAACACAATATCGTGTTTTTATTAAACACAATATATTAAACAATAATTATTCTGTATTATTATTATTATTATTATAATTATTATTATTATTATTATTGTTGGAAATAGGATGCTATTTAATTGCAAATCCTAAACATTAATTATTTCATGTATCTCCTAGATTCTTGGAATGTGTTCAACAACACTAAGATTAGGATGAGATTAATATTTGATGAAATAATCATGATTATTGACATTTGTAATTAATTCAAAATGTAACGAGCATGTGAGGGCATCCATAGTGAGTTCCTAAATAATAGGGGCACATGCGGCACCCGCATGGTAAGGTGACACTCACCTTGTGTTCAGTTAACTGTATGGAGTAACCGTTAACACTTCTAAATGCATGTAAAGATCCTAAGAGCTAGGGTTTGATGTTTGCATGCATGAAGTTCAGTTCAGTTCAAATCATATCAGTTTAGTTCAGTTCAGTTTAGTTTAGTTCAATTCAGTCATGGTTCAGTTAGTTTCAGTTGTATGTTAGTTAACTTCAGTTAACTTGAAATGCATGGCTAATAACTTGAGTTGTATGACAGATAACAAGGACTACCTCCAGTTAATAGGGGATGACCATTCTTGCATGAATGGTGTTGAGTAAATGTTTTAGTTAACTAGAAATCACTTGGAGCCAACTTGGGTGCCCAAGATGCTTTATTGGATTTACCTCTCTTGCATGATAAAATATTTCTGAAGGCTCAATTAAGTAGGATTACTTTTGGGCACCATCTTTGAGGAGGAGCTTTGGATTTATCACCACAGTGAAGGATGAGTTTTAGCTTCAGTTTGGGACGCCCAAATGCATGAAGCACATGTTGTAAGCTTTAGTCTTCACATAATAACTCAACTTGAAGCAATATGGTGTACCTTTTCTAAGGCTTGAGCTTGTACATTGTAATTATCACCTTTTGGAGATTACAAGGTTGCATATTGTCTCTATATCTCATTCAAGTTGAAGAGAGTTTTCATAATTGTTATTGCAGGTGTGAAGATAAAGACAAAAGAAGCATTCCCAAGCAAGAATTGAAGCTATTGTAATTCAGAGATTGAATAATAGAATAATTCTTGGTGGAGTTTTTTCCCGAAAGGGTTTCTCCACTGTACATCTTATGTAATCTTTCTAATATCCTATCTAGTTCTTCTATCAACTTCTATCTACATTCTACAATAGTAAAATGGATTAATCAAGATAATCACCCACAAAGAATATATGTAACAAAGAAAAAGCTTACTTAGATCAACAATATTAAAGTTTTACAGAGTATTAAGCTAAGAAAACACCTCATTTTATTATTGGTCCAACCCTAGAGGGAAGATGTTTGAACAACATAATTAGAGGCATAAACATTAATAACTTCAAGAATTATTGTCAATGTTGAAAAAGGCCCATAATGCCCTATTAGTGAGGTCACATTCATGGTAAACTAAATATGGATACCATTTAGGAGAGATAAAGGTGAAAAATATTTCATGGCTTGCATAATGGTTGCTACACAAAAATGACTTGTTGGCCAAATAACATGGCAAACAATAGAAAAGAAAAAACTAGTAATATTTACTTTTTACAAGAACAAAATTTCAAAACTTGAAAACCATTGTCATGTGTCTCACAAAATACTTATTGGGGAGGTTTGTTAGATCTTAAACATTATAAGAGACAAATTCATTGATGATATTCAAGATCCATATCCTTTCTATCCAGTTCATCAATGTCAACAATTGTGTAGTTGTTTTACAATAAATACTCTTACGAGGAAATAACTAGTTGAATAACTAGCGCATTATGCCTTATTTTATCTATAAAAATTTAGTCCTCTTCTAGATGCCCAAATGGTCTATGACAACATCATTGTGCTATTGGGGGAGGAGAGGAGAGAGAATGAAAATTTGGGTGTGAAGCAAGCACCAATGCTAGAAGGCACATCTTATTGTGCTTGGGTTTATTCAGCTCCTTAGATGAATCTAAATTAGAGGGGGTCAGTTATTTCCCCTTTGTCTAAATGATTTGAAATGATATCATTTGGTTGCTTGGCATACTAACCACCATTGTTGATTGAGTTCTTAATTGGAGGAGTACTAGTGGTATGGTTCTAGATATTTCTACAACCCTTGATTGTTGTCCAAACCTCTTCTTTTCTAAGGAGAGAAGAATCAATATTAGGACGAGGAGTGGCTTATTGCAATGGGCAACTAGCTGCCAATCTTTGATCTTGTGATTGGAATATTGACACTTGAAACAAGTATTTGATAGGTTAATATAAAGAATGCATTGGATATGATGCATTTGGCCAATCTAAATATCAACAAAACTTTTTTTCAAGTATTTGGAAAGGTTAATTTTAACATAGAAAATTTATTGAGGATGAGTTGAGAGGAGTCTATCTAACTCAACACAAATGATTTTTCCAAGTGAGATTGTAATCTTAGTTAATAAATTCCAACATGCCAAAGGAAGACATGAAAAATCCACCTCGACAACAGAAAAATGTCTCAATCTTTAGAGATAACAAAGTAGATTGAGTCTATGGTTGGAAAATCAAGGGCCATGCTTGAGGATGTATTTAGGAAATAAAAAAGGTAAAAAACCCTTAGTGATTTTTTGGATAACATCAAGGTGGACTACATGCAAGATCCAAGCCTTATTAACCTAGTCACTTAGCATGGTCTCAGGAGGGACCCTCCCAACAAAATAGCTCATCAAAGAAAATTTTAAAGGCATTTACAAGCACTATAAAATTCTAAGATGGGAAGAACCACATCTAGATGTGATTTAAAATGCATACCTCATGAAACACCTTGGGAATAAATTTTCTAGGTTGCTTAGTGGAGCTATCCTCATGCACATTAAAACCTTCAAAATGGACAATAATTGCTAGGTTGATGAAGTCTAAAGCTATTAAAAAGGGAAAAATATCCCAAAGAATGGAAAACCAAGACCTTGTGCAATTAATGCAAAAAATAAAGAAATTATATTTAAAGAGGCAACATGACATTAGAAGGATATGAAATGACACTAGCAAGGCTAAGACCAAAGACCTTAGGTGAAAATATTTGGATCACATGACAAAAGGTGAATCATATGGATAATTAAAGAAACACCATGATCATCTCCTCTATAAGTTGTATAAGGATGATGAACTTGGTTAAGGGCGGGTTACATTTCATGTTGTGTACTCTCATATTCTTATTTTTAACTTCAAAGCTTAATATTTTATTTTGTAATGGTATGTTTTAAAGGTTATTGTTTTTCTAGTATAGTTAATTTTGATAACATTGTTTGACTTAGAAAAAAGCTATAGGATTAGGGATTTCAAAAGAATTCAATCACTAAAGATATGTAGTTTAATTGGTTGAATATAATTGGTGAAGATGATGGTATGTTCTTTGATTAGGTCATCCATTAAAGTTCAAATATTTTAGAGTTGCAATAAATAAGAGATGAGACCTTGATCATGCCTTGGGCTAATCCAATAGAAGAGATAATCCTTCATCTTTTGCTTTAAGTTGAAAGAAGTCAATCATTTGTATAGATTGCAAAAATAGCCTAAAATTATAATATAACTTCTCAATTATAAATTTATTCTTTTCAATTTGAAAAATTCATTTACTTTATTTTAATATGTTTTATTTTTTAATTTTTGAAAATTGATTGAATATTTAAATGTGAAATTTTCATATTTTAAGACCTCAACAAATTTGATAAATTTTAAGTGCTAAAATAATTTATTTATTTTTTTAAAGAGATTTTATTGGAGACTCAAATATAAAACTTTAATATGTAAGATTTAATAATTAGAACAACAAAAGCCCAAACTTATCACTAATCATGTAAGATTTAAAATAAATTATTTGATTTACTTACAATTTTAGGAATAATGAAAGCAAATAACCCAATTCCCTTATCAAACACAAAGGATTATGATTAAAAAAAATGACCCAAATTAATGTTAAATTATTTCTCAAACTCATTCCCTTAGTTGTGTTCTAGATCAAACCTTTCTTTCTTGACTTAATTATTTAACACTCTATTGTGTACATTTGTGGCTTAAGCTCATTAGTTTTCTAGTATTGTTAACTTTGATAATATTATGTTTGACTAACAAATATTATATAATATCAAGGGGTTTAAAATCTTTACAATATTACAAATTTTGGGAGTTTTTAGTTTTTATTTTTATTTTAAAAATTGAATTGAATTGAATTTATTGAAATTAATTGTTTAAAATAATTATTTTAAGTTGAAAATTAAAAAGATTGAAATATATATGGCAAATTGCTATCAGAGAGGGTAGCACTCTATATTCAATGAGACACAAGATTTACAATTAAATTTGTGCCCCACTATTACCACCTTTTGTGGCAGATCTAAGCAACATATGGTTTTTTCCAATCAAAGGTTTTCTTCTTTTGACCTTGGTCCAATTGTTGTCACATTGAGAAAAGTCCATAGTAATGTGCTTTGCAACTACTAGGAGGATCTTCCTCCCCAATTCACCTCATAGAGCATCACCCCTTAAGCTTGGGCAATCCAACGAAGATGCAGGAGAAGTTGAAAGTGTGGAGGCTTCACTGCCTTTGGAAATTGTGGAAGCTGCCTGACATAGTATGATGTACGGTATCCTTTCATGGACTGGGTGGAATGATATAGTGTTGAGATTCAACCCCTATCCACCATGTCGGCTTGCATGAGTTTGAGTACCCCAAATTGAATTACATATGACATTTGGAGGAGACATGATCTGTTTGTACGGAAAGCTTAGGTGCGGAACAAACTCTCCTAACGTCAAAACCTCAGGGAAGAATGCAAAGGTGACTTTAAATTTTCAATTACAGTCCAATTAAGATACTCATGAAAGAAATAACTGAAACAGAGAAATTAACATACATAGATGAACACCAGATATACGTGGGAAAACCCTTACGGGAGAAAAACCCACCACACCAAGAAAAGCCTCTTTGTATTACAGTAAACAAAATTACATACAGAGTTCAAACTTAACTTTCTGATGTCAATTTATAGCAGCAGATTCAATGATCAACCTTGTATAGAACATCCCAGTTACAATGCTCTCTGAATTGAATTCACACACACTGATCACCCATTGAACTATTCATTGAACCGAACATCATCTTCGATTTCAGAGTATATCCATATCATTCATGATCTGTTGATCTTCCTCACAAGAATGGCCGCAATAGTCTAACCGCCAACAGTTCGCCTTCAACTTCCTTTGATTGGTCGAACACATACCACGTAGGATCTTCAAATGGTCAAAAGTTGTTCAAGCATAATCGCATGTCGGTGAGACACTAGTCATGTCTCCCCGATGCTACAATGCTCCACTGACGCTATCAGCATAACTTACAACTATCGGCAAGAGGTCATAACGAGCTGCAAGAGTCATACCGATATCCAAGACCATCACCCAGACTATCGCTATCGGCAAGATCGGCGAGACCTCTCACCGAAGTCCACAGCAAACTCATCTACAAGACTATCACATTCGTTATGAGTCATATAAAGCCCTTAAGTCTTATCGATGTCAATACACCTGTCGACGAGACCAACAGTCATTGGCAAGAGTTCATACCGAAAGCACCCAACAGTAGATATCACTCCGACCAGACTATTGACAAGATTCTCCCCTACACCCAGCACAAACACATCCATCGGCTAGACCAACAAGTCAGAACAAGGTCTTAGCGAGCCTCCATGTCACACCGAAGTGTCCTACCGTCGGCGAGACTTCAACAATCGCTATGATTTCCAATGAGTTTTTAGTTCACACTGAAGAGTTAAACCATCGGTGAGAGATCCTCAGTTGCTAAGAGTCTTTGAAGGTCACAGCTCTCCCCGACGCTACCTATCGCCAGGAGTCTCACCGAAGACATCAGATAGGAACCAAACCAGTCGGCTAGAGATCTACCCGGCGGAGGGAGTTAGAAACTTCACAGCGATAGGAAAGTCTCAGCGATAACTCCAGTCGGTAAGACAACAACAAGGTCTCGGCAACCTGAGAATTCCACAAGGTTACACAGCTGCTAGTCGGCCAGACAGAAAGAATGTCACACCGAATTTTCTTTTTTCAGAGGTTTCACGTCAGCAAGTTTGAGACACATTTTCCAACAATCTCCCACTTGATGAAGATCTTAATGACACCTCTAGAGCACAACAAAACTACTAAAATTCATGGGCACTGAGGCCCATCGAACTGGCACACCACCTAAACTTGTCTGTGCTCACAGGCTTCGTCAATGCATCTGCAACATTCTCCAAAGTATCCACTTTTTCTAAAGAGACCTTTCCATCCTCCACCATATCTTGTACAAAATGATACTGCACACCATTATGTTTTGTCCTGGCATGGAAAGTAGGATTCTTCGCCAAGCAAATAGCACTCTGATTGTCACAGTAAATTGTAATTTTCCCTGCATCAAACCCAATGTTAGAACACAAACATTTTAACTAGATTGTTTCCTTACAGGCATGTGTTGCTGCCATGTATTCTGCCTCTATAGTGGACAAAGTGACTACAGCTTGCCACTTACTCATCCAACTCACTGCACCACCATTCATCATGAAAATATATCCACTGGTGGATCTTCTGTTGTCAATGTCCCCTGCCCAATCAAAATCCACATAGCCTCGAATGTTGAGAGTCCTTTGTGATTCAACCAAGTTGCCATGGTAACACAATGCATATTCAAAAGTTCCCTTCAAATATCTGAATACTCTTTTCACAGCATCCCAATGTGTTCTTCAAGGATTAGCCATAAACCGACTAAGTACTCCCACTGCTTGGGAAATGTCTGGCCTTGTACAGACCATTACATACATTAGACTTCCAACCGCACTAGCATAAGGCACACTGGTCATGTCCTCCATCTTAGTAGGATATTTTGGACAGTCTTCAACAGATAGCTTCGTTCCCTGCAAAACTGGAACAACTAACTGCTTGCAATCAGTCATACAAAATCTCTCTAGAAAAATATTAATACACTTACTCTGACTGAGCCAAAGTTTTCTACTCTTCCTATCCCTGGTTATTTCCATTCCCAGAATATACCTTGCTGCACCAAGATCTTTCATTTCGAACTTTGCAGACAACTGAGACTTAAGATCAGAAATCATTAACTTACTATTGCTTATGAACAACATATCATCAACATAGAGAGAAATAATAAGAACACGATCATTTTCAGCTTTGTAGTACACACAATGATCAGATTTTGATCTTACAAATCCCAATGACAAAACAAAAGTGTCAAATTTATGGTACCACATTCTAGGAGATTATTTTAATGCATACAGAGATTTCTTCAACTTTCAAACCAATTTTTCTTTACCTTTCTCCACAAAGTTCTCAGGTTGGGACATATAAATCTCTTCTTCAAGGTCACCATGAAGGAATGTTGTCTTCACATCCATCTCTTCAACCTCTAAGTCATAGGTTGTTGCAAGTGACAAAAGGAATTTGATAGATGTCAGCTTAGCTACAGGAGAAAAAAAATTTACATAATCAATTCCCTCTACCTGGGAATAACCCTTCACAACCAACCTCGCCTTATACTTTTCCACACTGCCATCCAGACCTATTTTCTTTTTAAATACCCATTTGCAGCCAACAACTTTTCCACCTTCAGGAAAGGGCATCAAACTCCAAGTATCATTCTTTTCTAATGATGTCATTTCTTCGTTCATGGCTTCCAACCAAGAGTTTGAATCGGACATTCTAAATGCCTCTTTCACAGTCCTAGGCTCATCAGTGCTAGAAATTAAAGCATAGGCACAAGTAGAATCTATCAAAGAAAACCCATACCTATCAAGTTGCTTTCTTTCACGAGTTGACCTCCTCACTTGCTGAGGCTGAGGTTGTTGTTCTTCTTTAGAACTCTTAGAACTGCTTGAGCTCTCCTTAGTTTCAGGTAGATTTTGAATTTTCAATTCCTCTTTATCTGGTGTTGGAGGAATTTCTACATCCTTTTTGTTTTCTGATTTTGTCTTTGACTGCAGATCCAAGGTAGAAGGCTTCATCTCACGAAAGATAACACTTCTGTTGTATAGAACCTTCTCCGTATCAGGATTCCAAAGCTTGTATTCTTTTATGCCAGCACTATAACCAATAAAAAATATTTTACAACCTTGTTTTCCAATTTAGATCTTTTCTCATTTGGCACATGTGCATATGCCTCACAGCCAAAGACTCAGATGTGTCTCAGAGAGGGCTTCTTTCTAGACCATGCTTCCAAAGGTGTTTTCTCAACAAGAGCAGAATTAGGAGAATGGTTTATCAAGTAACATGTAGCAACTGCCTCAATCCAGAACTTCTCCTCCAAGCCAACACTGCTTAGCATACTTTGTGCTCTTTCCATCACTGTCTTGTTGAACCTTTCTACAACTCCATTTTGCTGTGGAGTGTAAGGTGTAGTTTTATGTCTTTTAATCCCATGATCTTTACAGTACCTCTCGAAATCATCAGAAAAAAACTCACCGCCATTAGCAGTCCTTAAACATTTTATTTTTCTTCCAATCTGATTTTCTACAAGGTTTTTAAATTCCTTAAAATGACTGAACACTTCTGATTTACTTTTCAAAAAATAAACAAATGCTCTTCTTGAATAATCATCAATGAATGATACATAATATCTTGATTTAGACAGAGAAGGAACATTTACTGGAACAAAAACATCAGAACGAATGTAATCAAGTAAACCAGAAGATTTGTGAGGACTGGAGTAAAATGAAACACGGTGTTGTTTACCATATATACAATGTTCACAAAATTTGAATTCAAGTTACAATCATCAAGCCCTTGAACCAAGTTTTTATTCTTCAAGGTTTTTAAACCTTATTCTCCAATATGGCCAAGCCTATGATGCCAGAGCATAGTCTTTTCTGCTGGAAGTTTTACTTCCATAGAGTTTACACTATCAAGAACTTTTACCTTCTTTTCTCCATAAGTAGCTTTATGTGACTTTACAAAGACACTATTGCATTGCACAACAGGTGCATCCAACTTATACAAGGTACCAATACAAGCACCCCTTGCTAGCACCATAAAGCCTCTAGTAATCTTGCAGCCATTTCCAGAGAACGTGACTTGCACTCCAATATCATTCAACTTACTAACAAAAGGTAAATTTTGAGCCAGGCCTGGTATGTGCATTACATCATTGATTCCCTTCACTCTTCCATCAGGGGATTGAATTCTGACTCTTCCACGACCAACTATTTCCAAAGATGAATCGCTTGCCAAATACACCCTTCCACCATCGTATTTTTCATACTTAGTGAACCAATCTCTATGAGATGCCATGTGGAAAGATGCTCCAGAATCAATCAGCCAGACATCAAATGATGCTTGTGTAGCCAAGGCTGCAATGAAAGCGTCTGCATCACTCTGAGAAGAATCATTGTCGGAAAAATTCTTCTTCTTCTTTTTCTCCTCTTTGCAATCCTTTCGGACATGACTAGGTTTCCCACAATTCCATCACTTTACCTTGGACTTCTTGCCAGGAGACTTTTATCTCCCTTCTGATTTTGATTTGGACTTCTTGTCCTTCTTCTTGCCTTTTTCTTTCGATCTGCCTCTAACAGCAAGAGCCTCCTTCGCCATCTCAAAAGATTTCCTTCTCATCTCTTCTGATAACAAAGAAGCAACAACATCTTCCATCTTAAAAGTGGATGTCATACTCCCAATAGCCATCACCAGGTGATCCCAAGAATCTGGCAAAGAACATAATAACAACATACAGCAATCTTCTTCATCAATCTTCACACCCATAGATGCTAATTGTGCAATCAACATGTTGAAAGCGTTCAAATGATCAGCAACAGACCCTCCCTCCTGCATTTTCAAAGTGTACAACTTCTTCCTCAAGAACAATTTATTCACCAAGGACTTGCCCTAATAAATAGCTTCCAGTCTTTTCCACAAGGAAGATGCAGTCTTTTCTTCATGAACATTCAGAAGAACAGAGTCTGCTAAACAGAGTCTTATCAGCCCCTTTGATTTTCTATCTGCAAGGTCCTAATCATCTTGCTTCATGCTTGTAGGCTTCATTCCAGACACAGCAAGCCACAGATCATGATCAACCAACAAATCTTCCATTTTGAGTTTCCACAACTCAAAATTATTGCCATTGAATTTCTCAATTTCAATCTTTCCTAATGTGCTTGCCATCTTAATCTGTAATTCGAATTACTAGACTTCTACAAGACTCCCACTAAAATGGAATTGACACAAAAAACCCAACGTACCCACAAGGATAACACAACTAGCCAGGCTCTGATACCACTTGCAAGGAAAGCTTAGGTGTGGAACAAACTCTCCTAACGTCAAAACCTCAAGGAAGAATGCAGAGGTGACTTTAAATTTTCAATTACACTCCAATTAAGATACTCATGAAAGAAATAACTGAAACAGAGAAATTAACATACATAGATGAACACCAGATTTACATGGGAAAACCCTTACGGGAGAAAAACCCACCACACCAAGAAAAGCCTCTTTGTATTACAGTAAACTAAATTACATACAGAGTTCAGACTTAACTTTCTGATGTCAATTTATAGCAACAGATTCAATGATCAACCTTGTACAGAACATCCCATTTATAATGCTCTTTGAATTGAATTCACACACACTGATCACCCATCAAACTATTCATTAAACTGAACATCATCTTCGATTTCAGAGTATATCCATGTCGTTCATGATCTGTTGATCTTCCTCACAGGAATGGCCACAACAGTCTAACCGCCAATGGTTCGCCTTCAGCTTCCTTTTATTGGTCGAACACATACCACGTAGGATCTTCAGATGGTCAAAAGTCATTCAAGCAGAATCGCATGTCGATGAGACACTAGTTGTGTCTCCCCGATGCTACAATGCTCCACTGACACTATCGGCATAACTTACAACTATTGGCAAGAGGTAATAACAAGCTACAAGAGTCATACCGATATCCAAGACCATTGCCTAGACTATCGCTATTGGCAAGATCGGCGAGACCTCTCACTGAAGTCCATAGCAGACTCATCGGCAAGACTATCGCATTCGCTATGAGTCATATAGAGCCCTTAAGTCTTATCGATGTCAATACACTTGTTGACGAGACCAAAATTCATTGACAAGAGTTCATACCGAAAGTACCCGACAATAGATATCACTCTGACCAGACTATCGGCAAGAGTCTCCCCTACACCCAGCACGAACACATCCATCGGCTAGACCAACAAGTCGGAACAAGGTCTTAGCGAGCCTCCATGTCACACTGAAGTGTCCTACCATCGGCGAGACTTCAACAATCGCTATGACTCCCAATGAGCTTTCAGGTCACACCGAAGAGTTAAACCATCAGCGAGAGATCCTCAGTCACTAAGAGTTTCTGAAGGTCACACCTCTCCTCGATGCTACCTGTCGCCAGGAGTCTCACCGAAGGCATCCAATAGGAACCAAACCATTCGGCCAAAGATCTACCCGGCGGAAGGAGTTAGAAACTTCACAGCGATAGGAAAGTCTCAGCGATAACTCCAGTCAGTAAGACAACAACAAGGTCTTGGCAACCTGAGCATTCCACAAGGTTACATAGCTAATAGTCGGCCAAAAAGAAAGAATGTCACACCAACTTTGCTTTTTTCAGAGGTTTCGCGTCAGTAAGTTTGAGACACATTTTCCAACACTATTGAGAAGCATTTCCTACACTTGAATGCATTTTTTTGTAACCAATTGGTGTTCTCCTACATCTGTAACCCACCTTCAGCAAAATCTCAGTAGGGAGGTCATTGGCTAGATCCTCTTCGATATAGATACATGCACATGTAGAGTTTTGATAATTGATAGTTTCCTTGGAAGAATAGTGATACTTTCCAAGTTTTTTTCCAATAGCCCTCAAGCAATCTAATTCCCAAAACTGAATGGGAAGATATGACAGTCTTACCCACAAAAACACAATGGAGAAAATTTATGTATGCAGGTCAAAATCAGGAAACCAAAGTTTCATGCACAAAAAATCTCCTTGGTAGATCCATGGGCCATTTTCTAGCACCAACTCCTTGCCTTCCTATGAATTGAACTCTAAATTGAAGAACCCCTTTGCACAGGGGTAATTATTGATTTCTCCTTCCAAGTATTCCTTCCATTTTTCTGAGACCCAAGCATGAAGATCACATAAATTTAGTTAGGTCTTCATAAATCAACAAATCAGAGCATGGTTGGACAGAAAACCTCATTGTCCAACGCCAAACAATCCAAACGAACTTTTGACATTTTAGAGGAGGGGCGAACAGGAAATTGATTTCCCATAGTTATGGTGTTATTACCAGCAACAATGACACACTGGGCCAAATGAGGAACCTCGTCTCTGGCTGTGTTGGTCGAGTTGTGCCCTAACCCCTAGTTTTTCGTCATGTGCCTATACTTCAGATCGATTTCCCTAACATTTGTGCCTTTCAAAACATGGGCATAGTTTGTACCCTGAGCCATTGCACCAGAGGGCGACACCATTCTATCACCAAAAGAGCCATTGAAATGATCATTGGAGGAAACATAACATGTGTGGACGGGAATCAAGCGCAACATTGGGAGTTGCAGAAGTCGCTAAGTTTCTATGTGAGATGAGGCTTTATATTTTTATTTATTTTTTAAGTGTTAAACTAAAAAAATAAGTGTTTTTATTTTTATTTTATGATATTTATTGGGGATTTGAATATAAAGTTTTAATATGTAAGAATCTTGATTTTTTTTCCTTAATAATAATTATAGTTTAAAATGATGATTTTTTTGGGGATGGCATAGATGGAAGAGTTGGTGTGGGTGCATGGCTATAACAAGCCGTGACTTGCATGGTGAGTTTCCTTTGTGCATGCTAGTGTTTTATGTGTGTAGGTTTTGGGAGGGTGCTTAGGGGCTTTGGCATGGATTTTCTTGGGGGAGGAGCGATTCTTTTCCTTTTGTGTGGGTTCTTTTTGTTGTTGTGTTTTATTGGTAGTTCTTTGTTTTTCCTGCCTCCTTCATGGCTGCAGGGGTAGATTTTGGGTTTTATTTTTATTTCGGTGGTGATTTCTCGTGTTTGAAGACTCTTTGGGAATGGATCTTACAAATCCTTCTCTATTCTTGCATGCAAAGGCATTGGATCATCTTGTATAGGAGAGAATTTGCACCCCTTATGCAATTTCCCCTTTTACCCTTCCTCACTTTAGAAAACCAAATTTGAAGGCTAAAATCCACATAAGTCGCTGCCTTCGTTCCACTTGGCGTCCACTTTGTGTGTCGGCATAGGAATAAATATTGGGGACGCTCGCACGATGCGCTTACGTCCCTAGCAAATTCCTACATCTGGAGCCTGCAGAGGCATTACACTTCCCATTGGAGGTCGATTTGTAACGCCCTCTTCGACTAACCGACTTGAATATGGTCGTTTTCTTCATTCTCTCCTTCAAATTCACTCTTCCTTTATACATTTCAACTTCTTCACAAGTCCATGCAATCTTCTAAGCATTTAGTTCATCTCTCCAAGCCATTTTGTAAGTATTCTACACAACTTTTCTTGCATCTATCACTCCCAAGCAACACTTTGCACTCCATAGTAGCAACAACAGTACTCCATCAACTCCGTAGAGCAAGTGCGGAACAACACCATTGCAGTAGGGGCTTGAGTCCTCTCATTTTATCCTCCATTAGCTAGTGAGCTCTTGGAGGAGGTGGTAAGTTTTCTACTCCTCTCCTCTATGATTTGGTTGGGTAGCACCTTAGTGTTTTGTAGTGTTTTTGTGTTCCTTATTATATTTCCTTATTTATCATATATTTCTCCATTGTTGCAAACTTGGCTGTCCATGGAGGTGGAAACACCAAAATGAGGGTCTAATTGAGGCAAGCCCCTATACAGCCCCAACAATTTTCCCCTTCTTGTGCTAGTGGATCTGCATTTTGAGCGGCTTGATAAACGTATCACCTTTGTGGGAGATCATTCTTACACTTAACTCTTGTATATTTACTTTATCATATTTGTTCATATCTTTCCCATGTCATAGCTTTGTTTTGGCCCTTTGGAAGTGATTAGCTAGGTTTTTAGTCTATTTTCTAGTGGCTAACCTTGTCTTTTTGGTCCTCTAGCCATATGGGATCGCCGGGCGCACTGAGAGACGCCTAAGATGCCGCGGTTGTCGGCCCCTAACCACGCCATCCTGGGCAGAGCTACCTAAGGTACAATGTTGAACCCAAAAACTGACTTTCCTAGCCCCATCTCGAATCTTGGGTCTGCATAGTGGTTAAAGGACCTCATAGTCCTCATCATTCTCATCCCTTATTTCAAAACACCCCTTTAAGATGAGGTAAGTTAGGGCAACCTTCTGCTCTTGGCTCTCCATGACCTGGGGTCTTAAACGTGTTGGTCCCCCTCTCTTACACATCATAACAAAGTTTTGACTGGTGAGGATTTTTCCTCTGAGAAAATTATACCCAAAATCAAGAAAGTGAATGGGTGTTTGGAGAGAAGCCAAGACCGACCCGTGTCGATGATTCAACTAGAGTCAATTGTGGATGATATTAATTATTGGAGCACTCATGCTCTTATTTTTAAATTTATGGGGTTTCATCTTTCTTTGTCAGCTCCTGAATCTTGGGCCTGATAGATGTGGAACCTGAAAGGCGATATAGAGATTCTATTGGCTGCCAATAATTACTTTCTGGTTGTGTTCTCGTGTGTGGCTATTAGAAATAGGGGTTTTGAAGGAGGTCCTTATTTCTAAAATCAAGTTAATCTCTTCATCAAACCTTGGCATGTGGGTTTCAACTCTGCAAAGGAGCTTCCGTCAAAGGTCCTTGTCTGGGTTTGTCTTCCCCAACTTCCACTTGAGTTTTGAGGAAGTGATGTTTTGCATATGATTGTGCTTCTTCTTGGAAAATCAGTAGGCTCGGCTTAAAAAAATCTAGATAAAAAGGCATTCTCATATGCTCGAATCTGTGTTGAAATTGATTTGAATAACCTCTTGCTAGATTTTATTGAAATTTATCTGGATCCTCTTCTTGGATCCAACAACTTGACTATGAAACTCTTCCTTTTAAATGTCAAATTGGTCATGAGTATGGGCATCTACAAAGGAAATGTCATTGGTTTAATTAGGAAAATTTTGCTGCTAATGTTCCCTCCAACTCAACACCTAGGAATGATAAAGGGAAGGCCCCTTTGGTCAAGGGGGTTGTTGATAAGGAAGGTTTATCCCAGTGAAGTCTCATAATAAGTGAAGAGGCTTGAAGAGAACCCTCAAAGATAGATAAAATGATGAGTTTTTTAACTGGTTTGATGCTTTGGAGAATCTAGTTTAGGAGGAGGGTATTCTAGTTGTGATGCACTCTAGTACAAGGGCCTTGGGCGGAGCTCCAACGGAGATTGGTGAGATTGGTAATAAGAACTTTCCTTTGGAGAAGGTACAAGATGGTCAAATGGAAACAAATCTTCCTGCTTAGCCTCTGGTTGCCACTATTTTGAGCAAGTCTTTGGCCTTGGTGGAGGTTGATGCCTTGGCGGATCCAATTCCTTCTCAAGTGAAAGAGTCTCCAAATTTTGGGAAATTCAGTGGGGTTGTGCATGCCTTGGGTTTGCATCAAAATACCCTAAAAAAGGGTTCTTTGGAGAAACCTTCTAAAGTGGGGCATAAGAAAGACGACGAGAAGGTGAAATTAATGGGTGAGATGTTAGTGGATTTTGGTTTGGTGAAAGCCTTAGATGCCCACTTCTGTCAACCTTATAAATGATATTTATCTCATGGAATGTGAGGGGTATGAACATCATCCCTAGACAAAATGCTATTCGAGAGATGATTGGGACTCATTCTCTTGATCTTGTTTTTATTCAAGAGACTAAATTAATTGTTGATGGTATGTTGGATAGAGTGTCTAGGATCTGGAATTGTGGTTGTTGTCAATGTGTTGGGGCACTTGGCAGCTCTGATGGGGTGGCTTGTTTGTGGGATCCAAGGAAGGTTGTTCCAGAGTGGTGGATCTCCAGTCGGTCCTCTATTTCTATGGTGGCTTCTTGTTTGGACTCTGGTGAAACTTGTATTTTCACTAATGTTCATGTGCATATTGACCCTCTAAGTAAAGTGCAGTTTTGGGCTCATGTTACCTTTGTCTGATCCCTTACTCCTCTTCTTCCCTAGACAGTGGCAGATGAATTTAATGCCATTTCTTGTATGGAAGAAAAAAGAGGTGACACTAAATCCTTCTGCTTCTCTCCTGAGGGACAACATTGAATTTTTTAATCTAATTGATGTGAAACCGAATAATGGAATATTCACTTGGAATAATAGAAGAATCAGGGAGGATGTTATTTTAGAGGCTAGACAAATTCCTTGTTTCTTGTGA
>VDFB02261427.1:0-11154 GCA_007258455.2 Sequoia sempervirens | reverse complement strand
AATTAGGGTTTCCTAATTTTGAGGAGGTCATTGCTCGGAGATGAAAATTTTAATGGCGGATTCCTTCTGGGTTTTCAGAGGGCTTCGCAGTGGTCTGTTCATCTCAGCATTCAGAGTACTTTTTGGAATTTACTATTTTTAGTAAATTCTATTTTTGGCAGCTTCCAGATGAGCTCAGGTTGGGTGACTTCCAGTTTCAGATTTGATCAGTTGACTTCATCAGTTTTGGCTTCAGGGCATTCTCGGAGAAATAAGCTAAGTCATTCCAATTAAAGTCACGTTTTAATTATTATATTTCAACGTTGACCTTGGCACTAGAGTTAATGACTTAACGTTGTGTTTAAAAGTGGTCATTGAGGGTAGCGCCCTCATTAAAAGAATATTATAATTATTGCAAAGTCCAAACAGGGTATGATGGGCGCATTTATCAAAGAATGGTGTTTTAATTAAAATATCATTTATTAAAGTCTTGAAGGAGAAAGTACGCCAAAACTTGAGGAAGATAAGTTTGACCTAAAAGCTGATTTTAGGGTTGTGCAAAATCAATTGAGAGTTATAAAGAGGAGTCTTGGTGGATCATTTGGGTTATCTTGGAAAATACACCGTTATGCTGCCGGATTGAATCTGGATCACTTCGAGGGATGAAGACCTCCTAACCATTGGGCATCACTTCGTGTTTGAGAAACAACATCTAGTGGTGAATTTCAGTCTATGTGTGAGTGCATCTTTAGTTCATTCATTGTATGTTCATTTTATTGTAACTTAGATCAGATTGGCATATTCATATTTCAGCTTATTGCATTATTGTAGACAGCAGATTTGAAGTTTTTATCATATCTCAAAAAAGACAAAAAATAGTGTTCTGGGTATCAATCATTTCTAAGTGTTAGGCCTAGGCGTCTCTTTTCCCAAGTGTGTGGATTTTTTAGTAAAGGCATTAATTTTTAAAAGGAAATCGACTGGTTCAGCAGGGCCGTACTTTGTACTTGCATTGAAGTTTGTGCATTATTCATTTAGTGCATTTTGGGTCTGTTTTAAGAGTTTAGTTTAAGCGCCATCTTGTTAGGAATATTGTGCAACTGTAATCTTGTCATTTGAGCAAGTTTCCGGAGAGTTATGAGCATTTGATTAAGTTCATGGACTGCTGTTCATTCTTCCAAAAAGCAGATTGGTAACAGGAAACAGAAATCAGCAGCTTGATCCTTGAAACATTTCGATTGTGGTATGCATTCCTAAGATTAAAGTAATTCTCTTGGATGTAATATTGATCTATTGAGGTCACAATAATGTTGGTAGGCATAGGCCTTCTATTCTTGTAATCTGTCAGTAGTACTGGCAGTTTCTTTATTATTGCTCAAAGCTGATTGTGTTCTCAGTATTCATTAATAGTTATTGTATTAGTGATAACTCCGCCCTATGGTAGCTACTCCCCTTTCTGGCCGAACAAACTGATACAGGTGTCAGTGGTTTCCTCTTCGGTATTATTTCTAAACGTATCATTTGTATTCACTCCACCGTCCTAATATGGGTAAAACCCTCACTCCCGGCTTTGGATTGGAATTTGTACAATACCAAGCGTTAGAGTTCCCATTCAATATAAAATAATTTATTTTTAGATCCTAAATGATACTCACCATCCTTCGGTGCCAATGCAATTCAGGGATTGCCTACCAGTTTTGGGTTTCTCAATACAAGCCTCCTTGGGTGCATGGAACTGGTAATGTGTTATGAGAAAATGCATTTTGAAAAGAGTAAAAATTTGGCTCGGAATGTTTGTACATCTCCTCAGATATGGTGCCCCTTGCCTCAAACATTGTTCACTAACAAATGAAAGGAAATGTTCTCTTTTAACCTATAATGAAATTCTTGTCAAGTCTTTCAATATATAGAGGAAGTCTACATGGCTTCATCTCTTCTTCATTATGTGCCTAGCGCCAGCTTCTAAAAGCCAGACTCAAATCTGCCCACAAATTTAGTAACTGTTGATTTTATGCACAATAGTCAAAACATACGCATCAAGAATTATCTTTCTTCTTTACAAGCACTACAGCTGGAACAAAAAGAGTTTCTTGGTTCCTCAAAACCTCTGAAAAAGAATCAATCTCAGGCCACTGAAATTGAACTCTAGGCTGACCTCTGGTGTAGAATCTAATTCCTCTGTCACTCATCTGTCAAATGAATCTGTCTTTCTCACAGGATAGCAAGATCTTCTGCTCTGATACCACTGAAATATGCCCCCTAATTTTTTCTTGCAATTTCCACAACACAAATCAGCACTACGCCAATTGATTAGCATTAGCTTCCAAAATGAAATCAAACTTAATGAACTCAATGCCAAGAATGTTCACCAAGATCCTTTAGAAGGCGAGGTGATAGCATATGGTGGAGGAAACTAAACAACTGCTGAAAATTGAATTACAGCTGATTGTTAATAGGCGGTGAACCAGCCATGAGAAATTCCACACTACCACTAAATCAGTGGGGGGAACACAATACAATTTCAAACAATTCATCCACTGCAGCAAGCATCCACTCAATAGTGGGAATTCGCCACTTTTCAGTGGGTAACAAATGAATGATTAATTTGTTCTTTCTCCACACTGGCGGTAAACCATCCAAGAGTTACAAATATGAGAGATTAAACACAAGAATTTCCAGCTAATTAAATGACTCGAATAGTACTACTGTTTATAGTCTTACAATGATAAACAACTGCAATTTACAAGTATTATTACAATATCTTCAAAGCACAATGAAATAGATGATCTCCCACTCTAGAATCTCTCAATTATTGAAGTTATAAACTAAAATCAGAAACTGACATTTATTTGATATGAAAATCTGCAAACTGTAATTCTGAACCAGCAAACTAAGAATCGCTAAAATGAGTAAAACTCTTACTATACTCAGCAAACTCCTATCAAACTGAAATTTCTTCACTTTAATGGCTAGGCGACGATGATAGCATTATTTTCCAAGCTTCAAAACTCAACAAAACAACCAGCATGAATTCCAAGGCATCAATGCTTGGTACGGCCCTAGGAGACAGTCGACCTCACTTAAAAAATCATCCACTTCACCTTAAAATCTTCCCTTGCACAAAAAGAGGCGCTTCAAGCATATAATTTGAAAGAACAAATACCCATGTGCAAATAAATTTTACCCTTGAAGCTGTATACAATTTCGCCTTGTAGCCATGACTGAACCAACAACTTAAAACTGAGAATACTTCCAAAATTCTTCAACCAATAAGCTCAATCTGCTAGTCTCGATGAGAAGCAGCCACGAAACCAACTAGGTGTTATCTTTCAAACACGAAATTGGATAATTGCTAGGAGGTAAGAATTTCTCGAAGCCAAATTCATGAAGTCATTTCAATAGTATAACTTTAGTGTAAAACCATAGATGCCAAAAGTTGGAGCAAACTCTCTCTTTTATAGAATTGGAGATGACCTTTCGCATTCCAAAACTCCCTCCAAGAATGGGACGCCAATCCTCCTTTTTGAAATAATTTTCATTTGAAATTATTTTATTCCATCATAAATAGGTGTCCCTACCTCAAGGCATAAATAACATTATAAAATAACACTTATTTTCTCCATGAGGCGTCCTCCTTAATGTCCACCTTTTAAAAACAACTTCAAGTTAATGCAGTAGGCCAAGGGGTCAATTTAAAAATATAACATTAATGCCTTGAGATAAATTATTTCTCCAAATAATGCTCTTTTAAAGCCAAAACCAATATTGCACTATTGCTCTAACAGAACTACTGCTCTAACAGAAATGGAAACTTACTGAAGCAATGCCAACTGAATCATTGCCAAAAATAGAACTTACTAAAATAGTAAATTCAAAGAAATGCCAAAAACCTCCAAACAAAGGAAACTCTAATTTCACCTCAACGAGCCTACGGGCTTCCGGAATAGGCTAGCAGTCACAAAAAAGCGTATGGCTAAAATGGGGACATTACAAAGAGGATGAAACAATGTTCACGAGTTCACTTCAGCCATATGAGGATATGGACAAGCCTAAGTCCTGTATTGACCAATTCCAATGAAATTGAAGTCCCGTCAGTATAAAAAGAGTTAAGAAATTCATTCAAATTGGACCAAATTAGATGGGTCTGATACGGGCATTAGAAATTCTTCTAAAGCTGTTGTTTATTAGGGTTTTAGTTATATAATGATGGCGTTTGATATAGACCACCTCTTCGTTAATACGCGGCTGGAGTCTTTTTGTACGTTTGCCAACTCAATGCCTTTCCGGTCATGACTTGTCTGCGGCATTGTGTCGTCTCGTGATCACTCTCTGCTGGAAGCTCAACTTCTGACGGTACATCACTTGCATCGGTGTCTGAAGCAACGGCCGTAACTTGCGTCGGCGTCTGAAGCAGCAGCAGTCACTCTCTGCATCGGTGTCTGAAGAATCACCTGCGGGCTGCGGCCATCAACTAATCTGTGTTTCACGTTCGACATCTCCAGCATCAACGTTTCCTCTGCAACTCCCACAAATCACAAAATTTCAGCCTTAAGTCTTCTCGTCGAAGGAGGTAGGAAGTTATTTTACTTTTTTTTAAATTTAGGGTTCAATATTTTTATTTGTCGCCTGTAGAAAAATATAGGAAGGATTTTTAATATTATCTAAACTGTATTTAATATTTTTCATTTGTTTTAGTATTTAATATTTTATTATTATTTTATTTTGTATTTAATATTGTGTTTACTTATTATTTATTAATGTGTACAATTCATTTTTACTGTAAGTGTAAAATACTAAAATGTAAATTATATTAATATATTTATATTATTATAGACTTTCAGATATTAATTTTATTAATATTAAGGGCTTATTAATATTTTAGTATTTTTATTATTTAATATTTTATAGATTTTAGGTGACTGTAAATTATATTTATAAAATTATAGATTTCCAGTTTACTTATTAATATTTAGTGTTTTCATTTTATTTTTTATGTTAATAAAAATATGTTAAATATTTTTATGTTAATAAAAATATGTTAAATATTTTTATGTTTATTAAAATAAAATTTAGTATTTTTTATTTTGCTTTTAGATTTAAAATAAGAAATCTATATATTTTGTCTCAATGTTGTTTGAAATAAAATTGTGGATGTTTTAACTTTTAAATATTAAATATTATTTTGTCATTCAAACATACAGATTATGGCTCCCCAGAAATCAACTGTGGAAGCATGGAAATATATCACTCGCAATGGTACTGAACTCATATGCAACAAGTGTGAGAAACCTTTTATTGGCGGTTTGACAAGGGCAATGGACCATTTACTTGGTATTACAAATGGTGCAAGAGGAGGTGTTCCAGCATGTCCTAAAGTTACCCCAGAAATGAGAGCTGCTTTAGAGAAAGAACAATCCTCTTCAATTGTAGGAAAGATGAAAAAAGCACCAAAAAAACAGAGAATTGAAGAGGATATGTCTCAATCTAGATTCTCAACATCTATTATGTCTTCCTCTTCTGGTTTATTCAAACCGGTGAGGGTATCGAAAGAGAGTGGAACATTGAAAAGCTTTTGGAAACCAGTAGAGAAACAGGAGGTGGATGATGCAGTAGCTGATTTGTTTTGCACAAGTGCTATTCCATTCAATGTTGCAAGAAGTTCACATTTTCGTAATGCTGTTCACAAAATTGGAGAGTTTGGCAAAGGGTACACTCCCCCAGGTTCAGAGGCTATCAGGACAACTCTTTTGCAGAGGTCAAAAGATAGAGTGACTGATAAACTAGCTACTGTCAAAGCCTCTTGGAGGAAAACAGGTTGCACTATATTGGGTGATGGATGGTCAGATAAAGGCCATGGATAAATATTTTGGTGGCTTGCCTGAGGGTGTTGTGTTCTTGAAAGTGATTGATACCATGAACCACAAGAAAACTTCTGAGTACATTTTTCAAATATTAGAGGAAGCCATTCTTCAAAAAGGGGTGGAAAATGTGGTTCAAGTGGTAACTGATAGTGAAGCAAATTGTGTGGGAGCTGGGAAGCTGATTGCAGAGAAGTACCCACAAATATATTGGAGCCCATGTGCAGCCCATTGTCTCGATTTGTTGCTTCATGACTTGGCTAAATTCCCATGGGTACATGAAGCTATTCACAAAGGAAGAGCAATTGCAAATTTCATAAGGAATCATCGTCTCACATTGAGTCTTTATAGGCAACATCTAAGTTACCGATTCGCCACCTGTAGCCTCTAGATACGATTCGATTCGTACCAGATTCGCAATTCGGGTACGGTACGATACAAATTCGGGCAGGATTCGAAATTTGCTCTGTGGATTCGCCTTGGATTTGATTCGCCACTGTGGATTCGACCAGGATACGCCATGAAGAATCCGTGACGAATCCATGACGAATCCAGGCGTCAAAATGCCCAGGCCACAGAAAAAATTCGTTTTTTTGCATTTTTTAATTATTTTTTTGACTAACAGTTGACTTCTAAGAATCTATTTGCTCAATAATTTGCCAAAAATAATGAGCAAATAGATTCTTGCAAATAATCTATAAATTGAACCATGAACACATCACATACTATGAGCATTAAAGGATTTCAACGTGCTTGAGGAATTGACTAGGTTATAATATCTTTGGTGTTATTGTAAGAAGCCAATCACAAATCTGCACTCATAAACTTATGTCTGTTCCATGAATTTATGCATATACAGTCCAAATAACAATTGTTCATAACCCCTTTCAAATTTAAGTAAACTGGTAAATGCTTCTTAGAAGAATTCCAGAATATCAGACATACAAAATACTTGCGCCCAGCAATTATTCTCAGGTCTACAGAATAATAATGTTCAATCAGAAAATACACAGAATGCTAATATTCAATCAGAATTTACACAGACCACCAAGTCTTTGAATGAAATATACCAAGCACTGATATCTTGAAGATCTAACAATGGAAACTGATGCCTACCCAGATCTGAATTGAATCTCACGACAAAATTAGCCTTATTACTTAATCGATATAAGTTCACCAGTTATGGAACTAAGCACAGGACTGTAGAGTGAACATTCAAAATACAATAGCACACACAGTAAACGGAACCCAGATCTAATTGCCCACACACAGAAATACTATCAGATCAGATGCTACATTTGTTTGATGACCCATATGATTCAGATTGATCAATGATCAATAATGGCTGATTGTAAACACTTGATATTTTATGTTTGAACTTTAATTTATAATTTTATATCATGAAATTCGAGTAATCACTAATATTTTAATATTTGACTTAGTGACTATGAAAGTGGTGATGTATTTTTGCTATGTTATTAGACTATTAATATGGTGGTGTATTCTGAACTTAATTACTGCTGCAAATAAGTATATATTTCTGATTTTTATATGTTTTTTGTATTGCCGTACCCAAGTCGTACCCAACCCCAAATTTTTTTTTGACCGAATCCCGTACTGGATTCGCGTATCCGTACCCGAATCCAAAAACGAATCGGTAACTTAGGGCAACATGCATCCAGGGAGTTGTTGAGGCCTTGTGAAACAAGATTTGCTTCATTTTATATCACTTTGAAAAGAGTGGTTGAAGAAAAAGCAGCTTTGAGGTCTGTTATTTGTTCTAATGAGTGGGAACACTCAGTGCTTTCTAAAGGCCCTAAGGGGAAGAACGTAGAGAAAATCATTCTAAATAGCAATTTCTGGGAAAGTGCAACCAAGGTTTTGCTTATATGTGAACCAATTGGTGACGTGCTTCGTATGGTTGATGGTGGCACTCCTTGCCTTGGCATGCTTTATGAAAGCATGGACCATTGTAAGGAAACTATTCAAAAAGCACTCAATAATGTAGAAGCAGAATATATGGAGATATGGGAGGTAGTTGATTGCAGATGGAAAATGATGCACACACCTTTACATGCAGCAGTTTGCTTTTTTGGGTTTCTGAATCTGACTGATTTTGTTTGTTTTTGCATTTTTTGACTGTTTTTGGGTTTTTGTGCAATAATAATGAAAGAATGCGATTTGATAGAAATTGATAATAAATTCAATAAAAATGTTATACTGCCTTTAAGGATAGAAAAATACAAGATCTAAGGATGGCGAATCATTTATTGATCTTCTGAATTGTTGGCGTCAAATCTAACACCTCTGGAGTGCAGGTTTGTACGGACAGCTATGTACACTACGCAATGAGTGCTCTTCAAATTAGGAGGGGAAGCTCCCTCGTTGTGCTGGAATGCATGAAAAGAGAAGTAATCTAAGTCCTATCTTTTTGTTCTCAGCTGGAAGAGGCACAAGGTTAAGAAAACCAAGAACGTTGCAGCTAAGGATTTTCTGGTTTAGCAGATCATTAACTACAACTAAGCTAACTACTTTTAAATTCATCCAATTTCCTCAAGAAAACAACAAAGCATGAGGAAATGGAGCAGTGGATGACTATCGGACGATAAACGAGTTTAGACTCTCTACTTGAAGGCAAGGTGGCGTAACTATCATCTCAATCTAAACAAGCTTATTGGGCACAAAACAGATTTAAGAATTCACCAAGATGATCTTATGAAACCCTGTGTGGCATAACACTTGATCAAAATAGTAAAAACTTCACAAAACAGCCTTTATCATTACAATCTCACGAAACCCTATGTGGCATAACCCTTGATTATAATGATAAAGATTCACGAAACAGATTTATCACCGTAATTTCTCGAAACCCTATGTGGTATAACGATTGATCACAATGGTAAAGATACACAAAACAGATTTATCATCTCAATCTCTTGAAACCCTATGTGGCATAACAATTGACCTCAATGGTAAATATGTTCAAACAGATCTAACTATGGGAGGAATTTACCATGCCAATCTTATGGAACCCTATGTGGCATAACACTTGATTGAAAGTAGTAAAGACTTCACAAAACGATTTTATCATCACAATCTTATGGAACCCTATGTGGCATAACACTTGATTGAAATGATAAAAGATTCACAAGACATAAAGAATCCACCATTACAATTGCATGAAACCCTATGTGGCATAACACTTAATCATAATAGCGAAGACACATGAACAAATACCAAAAGAGCAATATTGGGGGCAAGGTAGGCGCAGCATATATTTCTCTCTCAAGCAAAAGTTATTTACAAATGAGCAAAAGCTCTTATTTATATACATCAAGGTGTAGGGAACCCTAAAATCACCTTGTGTCATCTACAGTTATTGCAATGCATGCAAATCATGCGCCAAACCCTAATTAAGTAAACTATACAGTCAACTGGGCAACTACCCTCAGTTTAACTGAAACATCTAATCTAAAAATGGACTACTGTGCGAGCATGCACGTCCTTATTGAAAGCAAGCTAACTGGAAGACTAACATCAGTTAACGTAAAAACCCTAAATGAAACTCCAAGTAAACAAGGTGAATCTCAGAATAGATATGCATGAGGTGAGACAGCCAGTTAACTTGAAAGGGTAACGCCAAGTTAACTCCTATGTATAATGTCTATCCTGAGAGGTGAGAAACTGAAGTCTACTGGTCGTGATCTCGAGCAACCAATCCCTCAACGAGGCTGTCAACTGCATCAGCATCTGAATGTCAGCAACTTGAGCAATCTTTGCAATCTTTGCACACTCAACCAGCATTTCACTGACTAGCAACTTTGGCGGCTCCGTAACTGAAGTGTTAGCCAACATCTCTTCTGCAGCTTGATACAAATCGGTCTCAGCTTTTCTGATGAAGTCATGAATTAAAACCGATTTGGTCTTGAATTCAATCTGTGTGTATTGTACTCAAAACTGCCGGTTGATCGTGGAACACGGCTATATTCGACAACTTTTCCGAAAGCTAAAAAAATAGCCCGCCGAGGGTAAAATAGCCTATCAAGCGCAATTTCAGCCAAAAATTTGAGATATGGGTTGGTCCGTAAAAGACTTAAGACAACCCAAAACGCCGAAATGCTAGCAATATGACTTCTAATTAATTACGCAAAGACTTTTCATTGAGTTCTAGGAAACTCAAGAACGAATGTTCTGAAGTTAAAAATTCCTGAAAAATCAAACGCACGATTTTAATTCGAGGAAGCTATATGAAAATGATCTAGATGTTGAGACTTGTCGAATTTGCCAATTTCAGGAACATGCGAATTGAAAACTGGGAGAAATCTGAGAACCAAGGAGGAAAAAGACGTTTTTTGTATGTCTTCTTCTGTGAAAATCGCTCAAGATTTCTTTGAATTGCTGAGAACTGTGAACTTTAACCTGCAAAAGAATGTGATTGGAGAAATCGCCTTTGCAAATAGATGAGAAATCTGCCTTTGTTTGAGAAATACGAATCTCCCTTGAAAATCCGCCTTGTGAATGAAGAAAAACGAATTTTGCTTGAAAATACGCCTTTGCCTTGAAGAAAAACGAATTTTGCTTCAAAATTATGAATTTCCTTTGACAAAATTTGCCTTTGAGAATTACGATTTTCCCTTTGAAGAAAATATGAATCTCCTTGAAAAATACGAGTTCTCTTGAAAATATGAATGATAAATGAAGAAGGCGCCATGCTTAAAGAAGATGAAATTCGCATTAATCTGACAACTGCAAGAATTCAAAACCCTGACAATAATAGAAGTCCTCTGATTGGTTGCCCTTCAGTTGCACTGCCCCTGACTGGAAGCTCAAATAATAATAAAATATTTATTATCATGCAATTAGCAAGGGTGCTAAAAATAGAAAATTGCTATTTATAAATAAGCAAATTTGGAACTTCAGTTGACAACCCGGGTGAAGCTCTGAGATTCATCGTGAGACTTCAACGATTCCGAAAAGTCATCTTTTGAGCACATAGGCATCCATTTGCTCAAGATACTTTAGTTTTTACTAACTCCCTATTTTATAGCTGACAGCACTGTTACAACTGGCCAACTTCGACACTGATTTCCGGATGACCGGGTGATGCTGAGACTGATCTGAAGAATTCATCGGAAAGCCTACTGAACAAGGAAGAAATGTCTGCTGGGAGACACAACTGCAAAATCCATAGTTTAACCCCTTGAAAAATTAGGCGCACCTGATTAAATTGCTTTACGGGTTCCAGACTTAGCCATTTCCCTAAACTGCCATCTGACGCTTCAAACGGCTGCTGACGGTGAACGGTGAACCCTGCCGA
>VDFB02261426.1:219904-274797 GCA_007258455.2 Sequoia sempervirens | reverse complement strand
ATCCACATGAACTATTTGGGAAATGATTATGTGCATGGTAATGGGGGCTCAAAAGTGGCAACTTTAGTTTTGGAATTGGTAAAAAACTAATCTTAGATGAGAAATTCAAGGTACCAATAGTGAAAATTTTAAGATGTAACAAAACCATGATTAGAACAAGTAATTTCAAGATGAGGAAGATAGAACTATGGTGCATCAAATCATCTTGAAGTTAGTGTTTAAAATCCTTGCAAGGTATCCATATCTTATGTGCAACAATGTGACATAAAATGACCTAACCCATATGGTGTTGCATATAACAAAATCTTGCGCAAGGAAAATGCATCTGAACTATTTTGGAAAAGGGTATGTGCATGGAAATGGGGGGTTAAATGGCCACTTTTTTTTCTAGAATCAATAAAAATTAATCTTAGTCAAAATTTTCAAAATACCCACATTCAAAATTTCAAGATATAGCAAAAAAAAGATTAATAGTGGTTGAAATTTAATTTCTAAAATTTTACCTTTTTAAATTATTGGAGTCTAAGAGAGTCAAATAAGTGATTTATTTATGCTATAAAAATATAAGATAGTATCAAATGTGTTTCCCCTAAAATGTTAATTTTTTAAGTATTTCATAAATCTCTTTGGTGGAAAGCTAACATCAAATAATTTATGTTAGAATTTTGTGCTAATTCTGAAAGTAGATAAATCTTAAGAAATAGAAAATTGAGCATGTTTCCCCCTTAACTTAGATAAAACTAATCGTTTTTTAAAAATATGTATAGAAAGTAGTCAAGAATGTAAAAATATAATTTATTTCAAATTTGGATGAGTGGATAAAAACTAAACCAAAAATTATACATAGGTTTTCGACAAAAAATGAAGGCACTGGTAAAAAAATTGAATACCAAATCCTTAATGTATTCAAAATGTAAAAAATTATGTGGTTAGAAAGTTAAGAGAGAGATTAACATTATTACATGCTTTACAATAATTTCTTAAAATGTGTAAACATGATGGAGAACACACTTTAACATTTACTTATTTTTCATGTTTTATGAAAAATACACCTTTGAGAACCTTACATGTCGATCCAACCCTTTTCTCATATATTGAAGCCCAAAAATTATGGGATTTCAAAGCAACTTCAATGAAACACGTGTTATAGCATGCATGTGTCATATATTTAAAAAAGAGTGTTTTGCCTATTTTTAAGTTAAATATAACACAAGTAGATTATATAATGTGTTCATGTTATGGATCAATACTTTTGAACCATCCCAAGTCATAATGCTAGTGTATTATAATACACTCACATTATGTTATATTTTGTTTCAAGACATTTTTTGGCTAATTTTTGCCCCCCATCTTGATGGACATGCCCAAAATACTCCTTTTAGTCGCAAGGTAAAATGAAAATTTAATTTGCAAAATATTTCATAGGAAAGTGAGTTTGGCTATTTAATGAATTTTATACTATGAGAGCACTATTTCACTTTAGGATAAATTTTTCATTTACAAGAATTATTGGAAATATTTGGGGGAAATTATATTTTATTTTTTATAAATGAGGATAAAAGAAGAACTCAAAGATTCTTGCATATTTTATATGTCCATATGCTGTTGAAAATTAAGGGCTTATACTATGTCAAATATCAATTTTGTGTCCAACTAGAGATATATTTTTCTATTAATTATATTTTATAGGTATTGTTTGGGTTGGTCTTTATTGTGTCTCAAGCTCTTATTGAAGCTTGTAGGTCAATATAGGGTCAAATTTTTATAATTAATTTTGTATTTAGGTGGATTAGAACCAAAAATCTAAGTATTAATAGATTCTTATTCTAAATTTTATATTGGAATTCATTACTATATTTATTCTTTAGAGAATCAATAGTGAGACATTTTCATCTTTTGTTGTTCATTCATATTTAATTTTTATTGGAATCTAATAAATTTCTAGGTACATATTTTATTGTACTCACATTTAAGATATTTAGTTTGCAATTTAGAGTGTTATAAATCTTTTTGACTTAATGCATGGGATGTTTAATCTGAAGTTGGATTACTAAGTATGAATGTAACCACTTGAAAATGGAAGGTAGTTTAAGGCCTAATCTTTGCAAGAAAAATCCTTAGTAAAGTAGGTATTTCGTTATTTGTGGATTGTTGTACAACATTTATTTACATTAATTTATTTTTTACTCTATTATAACAAATTAAGCACTTGTAACCCTAAAGTTAGCAGAAATTTTGTGCCCTCCCCTCTTGCCTCTTTTAGAGCTAATGGTACCAGATTTCCTAGCCCCCCCAACCTAGATGATGTTAACCTCATCTTAGATTGGGTTCAATCTGGCGATATTCTTGCCTCTGGAACAAATGGCATTGGTGACATTTTCAGGGTTTTGAAATGGGCCTATCAAGAAATTAATGAGCTTAATCAAAGAAATAGGGCTTTGTATAGCAAGTTGAAGGAGCTGGAACTTAAGTTGGCTGCTCTCAGCAAAGAAGGAAAACAGAAAAAAGAATAGCACTAGAATGGGAGAAGGTGACACTGAGGATAAGCACAAGACTCTGGAAGCTGAAATGGTCAAAATAAAAATAACATGAAAACTGTTGTGGAACAAAACCATAAAATGGCTAGGCACAATTCCATCATCATCAATGCTATGTCTAAAAAGCTAGAAAAAATTTAACAGGGTTCACTGGTTGTTGACCTGGAAGAGAACAAGGATAAAAGCAAGAACGAGGACCAAGGTATTTCGAAAAGAACCTGTGCCAACCTTAAAAGGAAAGTGCCTCCTACTACCTAGATGGTTCAAATTTTAAAGAGGGGGGTTCAGGATATGAACGATTTGGAAGCTGAGACTGCAGAGTTATTAAAGGCCCAAATTTAGTTGTTGCTGGCTTTTTGTCTGGTTTTTTGGTTCTATGGCCTTCGCTGGCCTTTTTTGGGGGGCTGTGGACTTGTCTTATTTTTGTTTTAACAACCTTTCTACTTTTGGTGTCTTTAACAATCTTTTGTTTTGTTTGTAAACTTTGTGGTTTTGGGTCCCTATAAAACCTGTTTTTTCCTCTTTCAAAAACAAATTAAGCACTTGTTATTGTTAATTACAACTAATCTAATATTTGAAAATAAATAAAAATAATTCACATATTTCTAGTAAATTATTTGTTACTTATGTTCTGTTAATATACATATATCCAATGTTACAAGTATTTGTCAAAGTTTTTGTGAACATGCAATTTGTAAGTTATATTTAGGGGATTATGCATATTGAAATTACTAAGTTATTGTTGGAGTGAAAAATTATGAATACTTTCATTTGTGAGGGAACAAACTTATTTTATATTTTCTATTGCATGATTAACTTGCTTGTATTCAGTCTTATTGAGGGATTTATGGCTTGCAAGTTCAATAAACTAATATAAAGATATAAAATGGTAGTAATTATTAGGAATGCATTTGTGCACACAGTTTTGTCAAACTATGTTGTCAATCAATCTCCTTTTATTCTAGAAAGATCTATAGTGGTACCCACCTAAGCTTGGCATGACTTAAAGTGTAGAAGAGTCATTCCACTCTTTTATTGAATTAGTCTTTTCTTATCCTCAAATTAATGATAAATTTGTGTTTTATCTAAATAGACTCAATCCCCAAATCTCATTATTATGACTCAAACCTTAAAGTTTCCAACACTCTCCCTAACTTCTTGAATACCAAATATTGGTTTCATTTATAGAAGCACAATATTGAAAGCCTCCTAATTGTTAATATGTAATATGCCAAAATATAAAAAGACTATTACATTAAACATATAAATAGTACATTAAAATTTCTTGCTTTTGTGTTACTTTTTCTCATGTGATATAATCCACCCTCTTCGTGTAGAAAGAAGAGAGAACAGTTAGATTATGTCATTGTCATCTTTGTCCTTTAATTATGATAAAGTATGCTCCATTATCTTGATAGAGTGTATGTTTTTATTAAACAAAAACGTTTACTTGTCTAAACTTTTAACGTCGAAGTGTAGAAGGCGCACCAAATGTATGGAATTAGTAAATTAGCAACAGTTTGAAATTGCATGTTGAGACTGTTTAGAACAATCCTTAATCAATCAATAACTTGCATAAATTAACTTACAACCCACACAATACAATAAAATAATAATAAATAGAAATTTCCTCCTTCTAAATAACAAACTAATTAGAAGGGGAAACTGGCATTTGCTGTGAATCGAATGAAACTTGAAGCCAAGTTAGTCGGTGCAGTATTTGCTGTTAACAATTTAAGAATTCGTCCGAGTTTGGACTTTTTTCAAGAAATGGTCGACGTATCAACGAGGACAATTTAGATAACAAGAGTGACGTGCACATCTCCCCACCACACATTTCCCCGAAATAAAAAATCAGCTTGTACACAGACTTGGCTTGAATGACTATTTCCCGCCCTTCCGTCTAACTACATAGACAGAAGTTTGAAAACGTGCAAGCAAACGAGGAGGTGACGTAGCTGTAGAGAACGGCCTCTGAAATCTCTTTCCACAATGGTATATAAAAGCAATCGAGAGCAGTCGAAACTCAGATAGATTAAGCCAACCAAGACAATATATTGATAAACAATATTGAGTGCGGTGGGATTCAATGCAGAAATCTGTTAATGATGAGGCAGACAGCAGCGTGCGGTTAGATATTCGATCCGCAGTTGCAGACCAACGAGATATTCCGATGGAGTCGCAGGCTGAAGCAATCGAAATAAGAGATTCTACGAGCCCCAAAGACAGCGGTAGTTATATGAATTCGGAAGTGCGTCCAACGGGCTTGCACACTCAAATATCAGGTATTAAAGCAGCTCCGGAAAAGAAAATATTGGTGTTTGCCATAAGGCTGGCGCTTCTGGAGAAGGCCGCTAGCGGGTTGGGAACCGTGGCCTTCGTCTGGGCCACCGTTGTCCTCCTCGGAGGCTTCGCAATCAAATTAGAGAGGGCAGACTTTTGGTTCGTGACGATCATACTCGTAATTGAAGGCACCCGCATCTTCAGCCGCAGCCGCGAGCTCGAATGGCAGCACGAGAGTACGTTGTCCGTGGCGGAATTCAAGGACGACGCAAAACAGGCAAGCTTCAGAATCTTCAACGCTAGCCGCTTTTTCTTCGCCTCAATTTTTGCGAAATTCTCGGCCCCCAATGTCAACCAAGGCTCGCAGAAGAAAACATCTGATCGGGGGCGTCGTGCATTGAAAAGAAACCGTTCTGCCTCAGACGTTCCGTCGGTGCAATACGATGTTTCTCAGAGCGTAAGCAGGCTGCTCTTCTGGGCGCAGTTGTTGTCCGCCTCTACCTGTATTGCCTTGTCTGTGTGGAGATTAACAGGGCAAAACTACGGCAAGGTTGAGGGCAGCAGCGAGAAGCTGAATCGGAGGCCTGCTTTGAATGTGTTCTACGGCTTGGCTGTCGCGGAGGCGCTTCTGTTCTTGTTGGAGAAGGCCTACTGGCAATGGAAAATCAAGGGGCAGAATCTGCTGGTCCAGGTGAAGGACGAGTTCGGATTCGACGACAAAGAGGTGAGCACGCTTCAAAGGTTTTTCTATGACACGTATTCGCAGTGCATCAACGGAAGCGTTTTCGACGGTTTGAAGACGGATATCGTGTGCTTCAGCGTGGATTTGCTCAAGTCGAGCACGGACGACGGGCAGCTGACCGGCGCCCGGGTGCTCTCTGCCCTGGTTTACGACGCTCGTTTCGCCGAAGAAACGTTGCGCTCCGTCGGGATTATGCAGGACGTGGTCGAACGCCTCCTGGAAATGCTCAACTGGAAGAATCGCCATGAACAAGAGATTCGAAAGGCCGCGGCCGAGATTGTTTGTAATCTTGTTAAAAAGAATAGCAATTCTCTTCGTGTGGCGCAGATCCCTGGAGCTCTGGAATCCATTGCTTCCTTGCTCTACGACTCCACACGCAATGAGCACCAAACCTACGACTATTCGGGTTTTAGTCTTCTCGGACTCCGCATTCTGAAAAACCTTGCCACGGACCACGGCAACTGTGCCAAGATTGGAAGCACCAAAGGCCTACTTCCCAAAATCATACGGTTTACAGACGTGCATGCTGCCAATTTCTCCAAAGCCCGGGTCAAGACTTTGAGGCTCTCCCTGCAACTGCTGAAAATGCTGGCGGCTAGTAAGGGTGAAACAGGAAATGTCTTAAGGAAAGAGATATTGAAAAATGTCTTCACAATAAGCAATCTAAGGGAATTTCTTCTGTACGAGGGCTCCAACCGTTTGCGACTCCAAATCCTGGCCATTGAGACGCTCACCAGCCTCGCTCTGGAAGAGGAAGGCAGAGAGAGCATTGGAAGCACCGGCGGAGTTTTGAGTAATCTTTTCTCTGTATTTTTCATGGAGAGGATTAATACTCGTGAGGTCGACGAAATGAAGCAACTGGTGAGCAGGGCAGGAGAAGCCCTCACTCTGCTTGCACTCCACAACAATCACAACTGTCACGCGATGATTAAACTCGAATTAACGCGGCATCGTAGCAGTAACGGCCATGTGATCAGAGATTTGATTGGTGTGCTCAACGATTCCGTTCAGGGAGTTCATGCAGCAAGAATTCTTCGGAACTTATGCGCTTATGCTAACACGGATTGTGAGGAGCTCATGGAAATCACGGAAGCGGCAGCGCAGGTAAAACCCTTTTGACACGCTTAAGATGTTTAAGTTTTGAATTACATATTTTTTTGTAGTGTTCATGCACACCTCTACTGTTTTCTATCATTCAGGTCTTAAAGCTTGTGATGGAGGAACAAGGTGCACTTCAGGAGGCCGCCATAGGACTAGCCGCTCAAATCTTCAAGCTTTTCAACAAATCAAGAATGGATAATGTATTTAACGAGGCGGCGATAACTAAAAGATTATTTATAATGCGATTGACAGAGGTCTTGCGGATGCATCCTCGTCCGTCAATCAAGGTTCCTTATATTAGAAGATTTTGCATTGAGCTTGTAATTTCTATGCTGGAGAAGGACAAAGCATGTTTTCTGTCGGAAAGGCTAGAATTGGAGTATGCTTTTGAGCGTGTGGAGGAAACAACGTCGGAGTTGGAGAGTTACAGTAGCTTATCGGGGGGCATTGGTCTCACCCGACACCACACCACCATCTATTGCCTTGTGAAAACTGCCCTCTCATTGCTTTCTTCTTAGTTCAAATGTACAGCGTTTCTCTGTGTAAATACATCGACCTGTTATTGTAACTTGTTATTTGAGCATTTCTCTGAAATGAAATTAATCTACATCTTACATCCACCTGTTGTTTGAGCCCTTAATTCGAATGCCGTGGGACGTAGACCTTCCGTATTTTGGCATCATTTCTCCTCGCCAATCTTTGACTGTTTTGTTAACTGTGTCGTGTGGAGAATAGACTTTCGAGTTTTTTAGCACGCGTACGATGATAAACTCTTGTACTTTGTTAAAAACATTAAAATTTGTCATCATTTGTCGTAATCTTTCTCTTGTGGAAAGTCCCTCCGTGCAGAATTTCGAGCAATCCGACTGTTTTAAATGTGTGGCATTTGAGGATAAGAGCATGTCTATTGATAAGATGAAGGTCCTGCTCACCCGGCCGTGAGAATTTGTTGCACAACCTCGATTTGTCGAAGTTACACACTTATTTGATACGGCAGTAGCAGTTTTATGTTTGAATTAGTGTTTGAGACCATCCATCAATGTGACTTGGGAGGTATCTATTCTGTCAATATCATTTGGAACACAATCTTGATATTATCTTTTATAGCGTTAAGATTTTGCACTCAGCAAGACTTAATCTTTTACAAACAAGTAAGCAAACCAAAGATCTTTTATACTCACAAGTTAAAAAACTTTTACTCATTCTAAAAAAGAGTTTCAAATTATATACAAGTTATTGTAAAATACTTGTTATTGGTTTACTTTTCTTATCAATTGTTTTAGATTCACTACTTTATATTAATTCACTCTTAAATTTGGACAAAGAAAATTAAGTAATTTTTAAAAGTTATTCTTTTAGTGTTTTTAAATATATCGATTCTTAATATTGAAATTGGTTTGTCTTAATTTAGTTAGTAATTTAAATTACTTTTGATAAAAATATTTTATTTTTTTAAAAAAGAGAAAATTAATTATAACCAATCAAATTACATGTAAAAAGAAATATCTATTTTTAAATGTTTATACCTATGCATATTGACAATGAATCAAATTATTTTATGTGTATGCATATTATCCAAAAGAAAAAAAAAAATCTTATTATATAAATTTGAATGGGGCACAACTTGATTATTTGTTGTTTGCTATTTAATTTTTAAATATTATTGTTATTGTTATTTATTATGAAATAGAATAACAATATTAAAATATAAAATATTATTAAACAATAATAATATTAATAATAAATATTATTAATTTTTATTATTATTTGTTATTAATATTTATTAAATTTGTTAATATTCGTAGCATTGTCAAATATATATATATATATATTTGTGTGTGTGTGTATGAGATGCAATGTTTAGGGCAAGTTAGCTAATTGATGTTGTGTGGTGAAGGGTGAAATTAATATTTATCTTTAAGGTTTTGCCAATATTGTATCTATTGTAGTTCACATTGTTGTGTTAGCCATGCATGAAAGTTATACAAACATGCAAGGGGTTAATATGGCATGTTAGAGGTTGAGTTTGCAAGCAATACATGGATTTTATTCAATATTTGAGACTACCAATAAATATTTGTGTTTAGATTGTGTTCTCATATGTTCTCTTCAACTTTGTTTGAATGTGTTCTTTATGTTTTTGTTCGTTTTGCTCATGATGTTGAAGACTATTGAAAATTAGAGGGTTTTGACTAGGGTTGAGAAATTCCATTTCTGTCAAGTGTGTGGTTGGTGTGGAGCACAAATTGTGTTTTACTTATGGTGTAGTGGTCATGACTAAGCTAGAGAGAAATTTTGGGGCTTTGTAAGTGAGGATTTCAAAGTTTACTATCATTTTGCATAGTTGTTGTTTTCATTAAACTATTACACATACTTTTTCTTATATATATATATATATTTTTATGAATGGATTTCTATTTTGTTTTTTCTCAATACTAAGGACCGCATGAAAAATAAAAGATCTTGCTAGGACTTGACCATTTGGGTTCAATGGGTGTAAAGTAGTAGCATGATCAAAATAGTTTGGTGTGATTGTGTTTTTCTAGTAAACTATAATTATCTTTTGGTGTTTGTATCTATATATGGCATGCATAAAAAAAACTTGTATTTCCTATTATACAAATTTGGGGCTTTACATGTTGAGATAAGTGTAAGATGATGGATCTACTTTTTGGCCAAAAAGTGGAAACTTTATCTTGAAAATTAGAGTTTATTGTCATTAAGGTGAATATTTGAAGTACTTCTAAGTAGAATATCAACATAGTGTTAAAATATGAAATTTAGGATTTTGTTACTATTTTTAAATATGTAATTTATACTCTAATACCCAGATCATAAAATTTGGTTAAGTGGAGGATGTAGAAAATGATATTTTAAAAACAATATGTTGGAGGTCAAAACATGCACATATACAACCCACAAAAAATATTAAATGAACATATTTTTTAAATATTTTATGGATAAATGCATGATGTTGAAAATTGATTTGAATTTACTTATAATTGTTTAGTATATATAGGGATTAAAGTGTAAATTTAAAAGAACTTTTGTATAACCTACATAGTTTTGTTGGAGTTGTTGGAAATAAGCCATACCTGAACCAACAATGCCTGCTAGCTAAAAAGGGGCATGCGGCTTAGTTGGTAGAGCAGTCCAATAGAAAATGGATGGTCCTAGGTTCTAATTAGTTCAAAAATGGATGCTTTATGGTTTTAGACATAAAACATCACTTTTCTCCAACTAACATTCAAGGATGCCCTAGAGATGTCAACCCAATGAGGAATGAAGGGGGAGATCTGACAATAGGGTACCTTAGGATATGTTTAGAGATTAATTAAGGCTAATTGAGGGGTTTGCAACCAAGTAAGAACTTGGAAAAGACAATGAAATGCAAGATGCAACACTAAACCCTAGTTTGATGCATTGACCTACAAGATGACCTAGAAAAGTATGCAAAACAAAACATAAAGTTGCAAAACAGAATCTATCCACTTGGAAACTTATAGAAACTTGAATGGAGACTAGAAATTTTGCAAATCCTAAAATTTTAGCCTATTGGGACTCATTGACCATTCTAGGTGAATCAGTCCTAGTTCTGGATTTTTGCACAAGAGCAAGTTTCAGGAAAATGGGTATCCAAATCTATAAACATCTATGAAAAAATCTACAGTGGGACTCATTTGCCACTTGTGGCGAATGAGTCCAGTTTGGATTTTTTGGAAATTCAAAGTCTGAATCTTCTCTTCTTAGTCTTCTCAATATGTTCCTCCAAGTTCCCAGATCTGAAACTCTAATTTTGAGGCTATAGATGACCTTTTAGTGAAGATTATGACCTTGCGAATGGGGAGACAACTCCAACAATCTTGTAACCTAATCTTCAATGATCTTCAAGTCTTCAAAGCACCTAGATCTACAATCACACAAAGAGAGAGAAAAGTGTTGATTGTTAGGGAATAGGGGTTTGCCTTGGTTAAACCCCTTTTAGGTAATTAAACCAAATGATGAAACAATGAAACAAGGACATGAAACATGAACATAGGATATGAAACATGGACAATGATACCTTGAATGATGTCTTGTAAATGATGTCCTACAAATTTTCAACTCAACATGAAATGGCCATGAAGGATGTAGTTCTTGATGTTTGACAATAGGAGTAGAGCAATGTTTGATCTTGAATTTTTAATGCTACATCACAACACTAGCTCACTAACATGCTTGATGCTTGATATGCTTGAAATGATGATGGATCTTGAATTTTTGTAACAATTGATGAAGGATCTACCCTTGAATGCCTTAGAAATGATCTTGAATGTTATCTCGTTGTCTTTGTGAAGTCTTGGAATGCTTAAATCTTGCTTTCTTGACTTGATAACATGAATGCATGATGAAATAGTGATTTGAAAGCTTGCTTATATAGGCAATGCACTCAAATGATTGTTAATTTGATCCCCAAGGCTAACATGGAAGAAATTTGAAATAAAAATCCACTTTTCCTACTCAAAACCTTAAAAATAGGCCAAATGGGACTCATTCGCCCAAGGTGGTGAATGGGTCCCACAGGGGCTATTTTTAGTCCTAAAGTGTTGGGGAGTCAAGGAAGTACACTTATATGTTGATAGACTGTTGGGTTTTTAGTTAAAATAGGCCTTGGGATGCACACTAGGGGGTCATAGGGGCCTATTAATGATGATATAAAGATAATAAATGTTATAGTTCCTAGAATCCAATGTGAAAGTGTAAATAAATACACTTTACAACACTAAATTAAGGTAAAAATCGGTCTATTTACCTTAGAAGGGCCCTAAATCCCATGTGAATGTGTAAAACACATTACAACACTAGATTAGGTCCACCTTATTTTACAAGCCTCATAAATTTAATGTGAAGATGTAAATAAATACATTTTACAACATTAAATTAAGGAAGAGTTAAGTTAATTCGGCTTAAAAAGGGCCCAAGACCTAATGTGGATGTGTAAAAAACCTCACAACACTAGACCAAGGCGACATTAAGTCCAATTTATCATTAATTATTGCCATATCAAGTGTGAAAATGTAAAGCAATACATTTTTCTACACTACATTTAGCTACCACTTTAGTGAGAGGATGAACTTGCTTCAAACTCACACTAAAGTAGACATTCAAGAGGGGTCCAATCGTACCAATGCAGATGGTCTAGGATAACAAAGATGAAGGAGGTAACCAAGCCCCTAGGATCCAAGATCCTACATCAAGTTGACATAAGCACGAAAGGACATGCACAAGACATATGATTTGGAGCAAAACAAGATACACAAACATGCAATGTCAATGACTAGAAGAAAGAAGAACAAAAATAAGAAAAAATAAAAAGGTGGATCAATCTTTGACCGTTTTTCCAACGTGATGTGGATCAGATCTAGGCTATTTGTCCAAATATGCACACTCACCCTGAGGCAATAGAACTCTTGGTTGTCCACTGGGTGAGTAATCCAAGAAGGTGAGACACATATGGCCGATATGCACTCACACACACATGCGAGTGGCTATGGGGAAAGTCATGCCTCAGTTGGGCTTCCCACTCAAACCATACCAAAGTTATACCTCTTGATAACTTTAATAAGGTGCCACACAAAATGGTTTTCAAGCTTCATGAATCAAGAAAAACTTCGTATGCTTGCAACCCATGAACAAGTAAGATGGCTCCATAGGCATGCAAGGTGTGTTATGCAAATTGGCCATATAACGATTGTTGTAAATGTAAGGAATGTCCAAAGGGACTTTGCTTAGTTCATGCAAGGTCTCTTCTTAGGGACAATTATGCCTAATGTCTCCAAGAGAGGACAAGTCAAAGAAATATCACACTCTCGAAGAATATCAATCCCAATGACACTACAAAGAAAAGGAGGCATCGCAAGAAGAAAGAAAAATTGCACAATGAAACATGAGTTTCGATGTATGCCCCCACTTTAAAGTAGTTGCTAACACCATTGTTGTGAGAAATTGCTTTAAAGTAGAAGACATGAGAGGTTATTCAAAAATCCATATTCCAAGTCATGTGTTTCTGAATCAAACTACATCATAGATAATTATGTCACATGTGAGACAACATAAGGCATGTAATCCACATCCCAAGCTTAATCTTATATGTACATGAAAGGTGATCAACTATCCAAAAGAGACAATGACAAGTGACATACAAGGACAAGGCTACCTAACCCATTTCCCCCACTTAGTGTAGGACAAGGATGAGCCAAAATAATTATCAGTTGGAGGAAATAGGTGCTTCAACACAAGGAAGAGCACCACAATCCTTAAGATGTTGAATTTTGTTATGCAAATCCTTACATTGATTAGTAGAATGACCATGAACTCTATGATATGCACAAAATGAATGTTTGTAGTAAAATTTCTTCTGTGTTCTTGGAGGGAGAGTTATCAAATAATCTTGGAGGAGTATCGACAAGATACCTTCTTGATCAGAAGAGGATGTTATTTTTCGACAAAGATATTTCTTGCTTAGTAGAAGATGTCATACTTACACAAGACTCTTTAGATAGTGAGATTTTGTACTCTTCTTTAAAGGAAGGTGTAAAATCTAATGAACTTGAATCATTTGTGTTTTGTGTGATGACATTGACTTTAAACAAATATTTCATTGTTTCTTTCAAAGGATAACAATCAAGACCACTAGTGTCTATCAATTCAGGATGCACTAATGTTAAAGTTGGCTTAGAGGAATCTTTTGTGATAGTGTTGATATTAAGTGAAGGCTTGTTTGTGTCTTTCAAGGGACAATAACCAAGGCCACTAGTCTTTTCTTGTGTGTGAGGTTGTATAGGGACACAAATACCTTTTTATCTAGCGGGATGTGCAAGATCATGATGGGCCAAAAAGTGGCGATATGATGGGTATTTGTAGGGTATGTGGCTGACGACTTTTTTTTTACCCAAAATTGATGAAACGAAAACGGTTTTTAAACGAGATTCTCAGCTTTCCACAAATATAAATTATGCTTTACTTTGAATTTAATAAATAATTATTATTCATTTTCTAGTTGAATTACGAGTAAAGTCCTGATTGATAGGTTGATTGAAAAATATCTATAGCTTTCAAACGGTATCACATTTTTTGAATCTGAAACATGCATCACATTCTATGATTTGTATACTATAGGATTAGAAAAATAAATTTTTAATTTAATGAATTTTTGACCAAGTTAAGGTGGTCAGACATACGAGTTTTTATATTTTTAAAAATTTGTAATAAAAATTCATAATTAATTATTTACTTGGAAAAAAATTACAAACAAATATGCATCACATCGAGACATGAGTCCTCTACTTATATCTAGAGTCTTATAAAAAAATATTATCATTTTATTGTGGTTAGGGTGGTCAGACAGACACCTACTTCTTTTTTTTCCTTGAAATTTAAGTACACTTGCATTGAAATTTCAAATTTTCACCAAATAGATTTTTTTTTTTTTTAAAAACGTAGTAGTTTAGAAACTATATTCAATTTTTTACAGATTCTATTCTTACATATTTTTGAAATAATATAGATAATTTATTCAAATTTTTACGTCAAGTTGCCTAACTCTAATTTTTCTAAATTTTTTGCCACTTAAGCGCTTGTTTTTTCCATGATGATCCTACACATACCCTAGCACCACATCCTTTTCCACTATAACCAATTTGTTTCATAATTTCATAACCTTTTCCATAAATATTTTTCGTCTCTTTTGGATTCAGTGGTTACTCAATTAATTTCATCAAAGTTTGTTGTGTAATTTTTTGTCTTTTGTTCTAAAGTGGTTGAGGTGGATGCTTTCAAAGGGTCCTCTGAATTTTGTGTTGAAATTATCGCTTTTTATTTTCCCTTTCTAGAGTCCTTGTTTATGATCTTGTATTCTCCCATGAATGTTGATGTGAAATCTAAGAAACCCCAATCATCTTCAAATAACTTCATGATTTCTTCAATGTATTTTTCTTTGTCTTTTTGTTGCATGGGTTCTACTTCTGTAGTTGGTGTTAATGTTTTCAAAGGATTTTCCTTTTTTTTCTCGAGTTGTAAAACATTATAAGGCTCATGATTAGCATCAAGTGTGTACACTTTGTTGTTGTAGACATATTTCATTTTACAATGAAGATTAGAAGGCATTGTATGCATCTCATGAATCCAAGGTCTTCCTAAAAGAAGGTTGTATGAAAGATCATGAGGCATGACATGGATCAATGTTTCTAATGTAGCTTTTCCAACTGTAATAGGTAAATTAATCATACCAAGTGGTTTCTTTCCTATATTTTCAAATCCACTAATAGATAACAAGGCAGGTTGAATTTTTGATTTATCTACACCAAGCTTGTCCAAAAGGGATACACTACACACATTAAGGGCAGAGTCATTATCAATGAGGGTTCACTTTATCCCCTTTCTTTTGTTTCTGCACTTCTAGAGGAGGGAGCTCACTTTGGTAGAAAATAATGTCAACATTTATCCCTTGAATTAGGGTTGCTATATCATTTGGTTGCACATTAGAAGGGATAGAAACTTGTTGTAAGGCTATTTGAAGCATAGTCATGTGATAATTAGGTGAATTCTGAATTAAGTCTCATAGGGATATTTTTGTAGGAGTATTCTTAAGTTGTTCAATAAGATCATACTCTTTCCCACTATGTGAAGTTAAACGAGGAGGACTGGGTAAGATAGGATTAGGAAAGTGGAGGGATGTTGAAGATGTTTGTCTTGGTTATGGATTGTTTCTAGTGTCATATGTATGAGTAATAGTATTATGACTTAGTTGCTATGACACATTATTCGTAGGTGGGTAAAGGATAAGTTCAAGTTTTTTTTGGGTTTGTTGTTTGTGTGAAGGTGGGTAAAGGATTAGAGGATTATTAAGATGTCCCATGAGGTATGTAGGAGGTCCATTAATCAAGGGGTATATAATGGACACTTGCACATTCATAACCTCAACGGTCTTGGTTTGATGTATTTCTAATAAAGGGCAATCTAGAATAACCTTTTCACCGTCACCTAAGGAAGCCACATTACTATTGTTTTCAACTTCTTGCACCATGATATTCTCCCTAGGAGGAGAGTTTTTAGGAGAACTACAAACCAAATGTTCTTGACATTCAAGGATTGGTTCTTCCAAAATGACTTCATCGCAAGTAGGGGAATGATCAATGGTTGAATTGTCTTGTTATCAATGATGGTGTTTCCTTGTTCAATAATGTTTTCTCTAGAGGAAGAGAGGAAATCAAGATTCCCATGACTTTCATCGATTGTATTTTCTAACATCAAAGTATCTTCTTCACAACTGGGAGAGATAGTAGGAGAAGAACCAATGTGATTATCATGATTGTCCTTGATTTTACTCTATTGTCCCATAATGTATTCTAAGATAGGATAGGTAGGGGAAGAAACATAAAGAGAGTTGTTATAGACCTTAAAGGTTTGATCATTCAACACCAAAATATATTCCTCACTTGCATTTTAATCCTTAAAACATTATCACAAAAGGGTAAGATGTTGGGAGATGGATGTAGACTAGTTGAAGTTTCAATGGTTTCTTATTGTGTTATGTTATCAGATCATGAAATTACCTATGGTTGTTTCTTCTTTTTCATCAATGTCTTGCCTAATAAGAGAGGTAGAAGGAGATAAACAACTAGGATTCTCAAAACTCTTATTGATTGGTTCTTCTAACACCAAAATATCTTCTTCGCCAATAGGAGATATATTAGGAGAAGAACAAATACGATTGTTAGGAATGTCCAAGGTTGTATTCACTTTCACTAAAACTATCTCATAGGGAGGGGATAAGAACATTTTCTTAGCATGCCTAGAAAGGTAAGGTACTAACATTGTTTGAACAAAAAATGAAAATCACTTCTAACCATCTTATGTAATGTTTTAAGAATGTAAACAATGTATATCCAAAGATCAAAAGTACTTTTATCCAATGTATGAAAAACTTTAAGAATGCAAACAATGTGTATCCAAGAATGAAAAGCACTTTTATCAAACTTATGCAAAGTTTTATGAATGTAAACATTGTATATGCAAAAGTGAAAAGTACTTTTATCCACATGATGCAAAGTTTTAGAAATATGAACATTTTCAGATATGATGATGCTTGTAATGATTTCAAAAAGACTACCCTAAATTGATGTTTTTGACCTAGATGCATAAAATAAATGTTACCAAAACTTTCTAGACTTGTAGTATATGTTACCAGGAGGCATAGGAAGCAAAAAAATGAGGTTTTTAATGCTATTAAAGGAAGTTTAAAATCTGGAATGGGACTGATTCGCCCAAGGTGGCAAATGAGTCCTAGTTAGGGTTTTTTCCAAAATTTTCAAAAAAAATTAAGTTAATTTTATGCTTTTTAGATTGTATGAGCTGTAAACTAAATGCAAGTGTAGTTTTTAGATGTTTTTGAATGATTTGAGATGCAAAAATGCAACCTATATGTACTTTCACTAATGCAAAAATTTGAAACCCTAGAATGTCAATTAACTAATGCAAAACCTAATGCAAAGTCAATGCAAGGTAGATATATGATGATGATGGACTCCAAATTAGAAAATAAGGTATTCAAAATGTAGATTCACTAAAATGATTAGTTGAAAAATGGATGATTTATGGTTTTAGACATAGAAAATCACTTTTCTCCAACTAACATTCAAGGATGCCCTAGAGATCTCAACCCAATGAGGAATGAAGGAGGAGATCTGACAATAGGGTACCTTAGGATATGTTTAGATATTAATTAAGGCTAAATGAGGGGTTCACCACCAAATAAGAACTTGGAAAAGATAATGAAATGCAAGATGCAACACTAAACCCTAGTTTGATGCAATGACCTACAAGATGACCTAGAAAATTATGTAAAACAAAACATAAAGTTGCAAAACAAAATGTGTGCACTTGGAAACTTGTAGAGACTTGAATGGAGACTAGAAATTCTAAAAATCCTAAAATTTTGACTTACTGGGACTTATTGCCATTCTAGGAAAATCAGTCCTAGTTTTGGATTTCTACACAGGAGTAGGTTTCAAGCAAATGGATATCCAAATCTATAAAGATATCTAAAACAAACCTACAGTCCTTGACTAAGGATGCCAGAGAGTGGTATTGTAGTTTTCCTCCTGAAAGTATCAACTCTTGGGAAGAATTTAAAAGGTTGTTTAGAGAGAAATACGGTGATAAGACCGATTCAAGGTATTTGTTGAATCAATTTAATAGCATTGCTAAAGGTTCCAATGAGTTTGTCACTGATTTTAATACAAGGTTTCAAAAGGCTATGAAAATATTTTCTCCCCATTTACAATTGAATGATAACATGTACTTGGTAAAATACTACAATGCTTTTGATGCAAAGATGAGCTACTGTTTACTTGATAAGAATCCTCAAACATTGAGGAAGGATTACAAGGTGGTTGTCCATATTTATAACATCAGTTGAGAAACTAGTAAAGCTAGAAGAAGAGATGATGCAAAGATTATCAGAAATCCAAAAAAGGAGGATAAAAATTCTAGTGCTAAAGGAAGCACTCTTGAAGATGAGATTGACAACTTCATGAAGAGTATGCATGATAGGATTGCAAGGAAATACAAGGTTTAGTCAAACAATTATCATAAGAATGAAAGACCTCCTTGACTATAGGATTATCTCTATAATACAAACTGGCACAATGAGAATCCTATCCCCAATAATCAGAGAAATGCTTAGAACAAAGTTCCTCCTAATCCTTTGCAGAAGAATATAGGGATTTTTTTTTATGGCACGCCTTAGATTATGGTTTCCCAAATGCCTCATTTTCTTCATTGATGTGCAGTTGCACAGATTGATATAAATATGATTATGGATGGTTCTAACTTGGTTGATAGCGAGTGTTCATCTAATATGGAGTCTCATGAAATGGATGTAGATGACCAGAGGAAAATTGCTAGTGCATATCACCAACAAGTTCTCTTGGATGAGGATGTTGACAATGATATTGAAGTATACAATTTGGAAGCAATTGAAGATGGTGTGTCCCTGAGAAGACCTTCAGATGAAGAGATTGTGATATGTACTATGTCCTTGGCTACCCAAGCCAGAAGCTCATATCACCTAAGGAATAGAACAATCAGTGGTTAACAAGGTAGTCATGTTGGTCTTTTCATTGAGGAGCAGAATTCCAAAAGAAAAGAGCAAAAGTCTAATGGAAAAGTAGAAGCAGTCAAAGATAATGAAAGTAGTGGAGATAAGATTTGGTCTAAAAAGGTAGATAAACCAAAGATGGATGCAGAGTTCAAATCCCATGTTGTTAAGACAAAGACATAGAAGTAGAATCACAAAGCTGTGAGAAAAGATTTCAAGCCTAGGGCCGAGATAGCCAAAAATTAATAGAAGGAGAGTAGCACAGAACAAGGTATGCTCCCAATTGAATTTCCTAAGTACACTCCTATTGATATTTTCCAATTACTTAGCCAAGTAAAATTCTTTTTTCCTTTTCTTGAGATGATGAGAATAGATGAACACAAAAAAATGGCAGTAACCCTGTCAATGGTGCTACTATAGCCTGTAATGATTTAGTGGTGCCCACTCCACCCAAAGTGAGTGAGAAGGATAAGAAAGACAAAGAATTTGAGGGAGTAATCATTGAGATCCCTCATATCTTTCTAGGAATTTCAGTAACTGCTTGTCCTGGAAAGATAGACCCATTTTTCCTCACATTGATTATCAGAGGAAATTTTCTAAAAATTTGTATTATTAATTTTGGAGCATCTAACAATATAATTCTAGCCAAGATCATGGAGGCATTGGGATTGAAAGTTGATAGCACGCATGGTAAGTGTTATGCTATGGATTCAAGGGAAGTCCCTATTGTTGGTGTGATCAATGAACTTCCTTATAGATTGGCAGCATATCAAGAGAAAGAGTTTAAGATGAGTGTGGTGGTAGTAGATATCCCACCAAATTATGGAATATTGTTATCTAGGAAATGGAGTGCATCCATGGGAGGCAGTATGTAGTGTGACATGTCTTATGCTACTTTCCCTTTTGATGGTAAATATGTTCAAGTGGTACGAGAACCAAAGGTGTCACATATTATAGAACACACTCTTGGAGATGATACAATTCTTTTTATAGATACTAATATAAGTGACTTCAAGGTGGAAGAAGTATCAAGAGAAACTGAAAAGCACCCCACACCTATAGATAATGAAGTTTTAAGATTATCTAACAATGATGGAATTTGGAAAATGTACATTGATGGTGCAAGTTCCAAGGAGGGATCTAGTGCAGGAATATTATTGGTGTCACCTGTATTGGCAACACATACAAATTTTCTTTCACTTTGTCATTTGTCTACACAAATAATGTGGCAGAATATGAAGCATTGTTATTGGGATTAAGGTTGTCTAAATAGCATGGGATAAAAAAGTTGATGGTAAGTGATATCCCAAGTGAGAGCTAGGTATAATTGCAAAAATAACATACTAAAACAGTACAAAAGTGCTTTTTGTGATTCCATTAAGCAGTTTGATACTTTTGGAATTGACTAGATGGAGAGAGGATATAACCAAGTGGCAGACTTCCTTGCTAATATTGCATTAAGACCTGATGATATAACCTTTGTAGGTATCTCTAAGGTTGAGGTACAAGCAAGGCCATCAATCCCTGACAACGTACATAATTGGAAGATATTCAATGATGATAAAGATATTATGAAATTCTTGAGATGTGTAGATGAATATGAAGGTGAGGAGATTGCGTTTGGGGTGTTTGTGGAAAGTATAGATGGTAAGGATATAGTTTAGGGTTGATCCTCACTCCCTCTTTGGACACAATGTGCCCTAGTAATTTACCTTCAGTAACCCTAAATGTTATTAATTATGTGATTATTTAAAATGAATTGTGGTGGAGTAACCCAAATGGTGTATTACTTAAATGTGTGGATGGAAAACATGCATTAGAACTCTTGCAGGAAATGCACAATGGAGTGTGTGGTGCTCATTACATGAAAAAGACCACTACTCATAAGATCTTGAGGGAAAAATTTTATTGGCCTACTATTTTTAAAGATGCCCACAAGTTTGTTAAGACTTGTGATGCTTGTCAGATATTTGTAGGAAAACTGAAGTTTTCAGGGAATTTTCCACTTAGGCCTATTTCTATTCAGGCTCCTTTCCAATAATGGGGAATTGACTTCATTGGTGAAATACCATAAAATTCTAGTGGAGGGAATTCATGGATCCTTGCTGCCACTGAATATTCACAAAATGGGTAGAAGCAATACCCACAAGGAAGGAAAAAAGAAATTTTGTGATGGAATTCTTATTGAACAATATTCTGATCAGGTTTGGAGTCCCAGAGAAGATCATTTCAGATAATGCTATGTGTTTCAGATCATAAGAATTCAAGGATTTTTGTGATAAACATGGCATAAAAAATTCTTATTCTTCACCTTACCATCCTCAAGGAAATGGTCAGGCTGAGTCTAGTAATAAGAGATTAATGAAAGTCATCAAAAGAGTGATAGAGAAGAACAAGAAAGATTGGGACTCAAATCTGAAACTGGCACTCTGGGAATATACATTTACTATGAAGAAGGCCACTGGTTATTCACCATTTGGTTTGGTGTATGGTTTGGATTCTAGGCTACAACAAAATAACCTGCTAAAGGTGTATAAGTTTTTGCAGGAATATGATGAGGATATATGTGATGATATACAACACAGAATTGATAATCTCGTGCAATTAGATGAAACTAGAAGAGAATCCCATGCCAAAAATGCAAAAATGCAGTTGCAAGTCAGGCACTTGCATGCCAAGAGAGCTTCTTCCAAAAAATTTGAAGCGAATAGTATGGTACTAGTTTGGAATGCAAGGGCTCAAGATAAGGGTTAGCATGGGAAGTTTGAAGAATTATGGTTAGTTCCTTATCTAATAGCCAGTACACATGGGGAGGATTCATATTTCCTCCAAAGCTTGGTAGTTGAACTTTTTGAACTGCCAGTACATGGACGGTTCTTGAAGCTATACTTCTCCTAAGTATGTTTTTCTCCATGTACATTGTAGGTTTTGTACATTCTGTATATAGGTGTGTTTGCTTTGGTCATTTCTAGTTTGGTCCCACTACCTGGTTAGGGTAGTTCCCTAGTTTTTGGTTCACTATGTTCTAAAATCTCCCCATGCCTACGAGAGGCATGCGTCCCTAGTCGAAGCCACTGATGGAACCCACAAATATTGTTCTAGTTCCATTTATCATCCTGAAAATATTTTGGTTTGAATCCCTCCTTGGGGTTTAGGGTTTTAATATTACCTGAGATCATTCCTAAGTAATCCTCAAGCTTGTCTCCTTACCAAAGCTCTAATTCATCATTGACCTTCTATCGCCCATCCCGGTCATGCTAAAATATCTTATGTCATTAGTGCTCGTGGAGTAACCAGGCCCTCATGCCTAAGTCTGAAATTCTTTTATTTTATAAGGTTGATCGATTGACCTTATTTGGCCTTTACATCCTTTGAAATAATATGTTTTTAAATCCTTTGGGGCCTTTTATACATTGTCCTAGGTGGTCTCCTTTCTTAAAACAACTTACGAGCATGTGCTTAAATACTTCACTTAAGTCCCATCTACCACTTCCATTTATCAGTCATCGCGAATAGCTTTAGAAATGTAAATTCAAAATAGCAATGAGCGATGAGTGGTATTTCTTTTGTTTCGCACATCATGGATGGGTTTTGAATATTGATTTTTCTATTAGCGATGTGCGATACATGTGTTTTGTGTATCTATCGTTGGCTTCCTTCATATTGCTAAACACTTGTGAACTCTGATTTTTACATTAGCGATGCTCGATATGTGTGCTTTTTCATTTATCACTGTGATCTCTTTTATCGATAATTGTTGTAAGGAAAAATGAGGCATCTGAGAGAAACCTCCAAGAACAATAGTGCCTTCAGTAACTTTCATTTTGATTAGGTTGCCTCAAAGACACGTACAACTATGTCCTAAAGCGGAAACAGACAGTTTATTTCCCACATTGATCCTTCTGAGAGAAGCACATGTAAAATCAATAGCATGCATTAATAGATTCTACAACAAGAACCAACAAACATGAGAGATGAGACAAAAAATAGAACACAAAGATTTACGTGGGGAAAATCATTTCAGATAAAAAACCCCACACTCCAAAGATCGAGCCATTGTATTATTCAGCAACAAACGGTTACAATACAATTTTAGGCTCATAGCCTTTTCAAAGATTACATCTTGTTCATTCTGGATACAACTGGTAGCAAAACTCACTTCCTCTGTTTCGGCCTCAAGGCCTCAGCCTCAAGCCAACCTCTTGGCCCTCTCTCTATCGCTCTCACCTTTGGCTCTCATGCACAATCTTTGTACACACATATACAGAACGTCCAATGCATACATATATGCATTTGTTCTTCAACTGGCTCTTTGTGAATTGGTTCAAGATCACAAAACAACAATCTCCAGCTCAGCATCATTATCGTCGAAGATGTTTCCATTCTAGTGTAGATTTTTCCTTGCAGATAGTTCAGGCAACTGCTGCAAAAATCCAACTGCCAACCATTCGAATATCACTTCCTCTGATTGGTCCACAAGACACCACATAGTCCATAGTCTTCACTCAGTTAGCAATGATCAACTTGTGTCACATGTCAGTGAGACACTAACTGTATCTCCTCGATGCCACAAGAACAGATCGTCATTGTCACCAACAGTTATCACTATCGGCAAGATGTTACACTGAGTCCAAAAAGCTATCGCTAAGACTTGTTGCTCTCGCCAAGACATCATACCGAAGTTCCCAAGTCACATCAACCTCAGCATTCTCATCGGCGAGACAATCACCATTCGATGAGACATCATACCAATGTTCAAAGGTCATATTGTTGTTAGCTTTTCCATCAGCAAGACAACTGCAGTTCACTAAGACTTCATACCGAAGTCTTCAAGTCATGCTGACGTGAGTATTCCATTCGGTGAGACTATCATCTTTTGCCAAGACATCACACTGAGCTCTTCATGTTATACCGAAGCATCCAATAGTCGGCAAGACTTAGGCTATCGCTAAGATGTTATACTGACATCAGGATTCCCATTGGCAAGACAAACCCTCTTTGCCAAGACATCATACTGATGCCTTCAAGTCATATCGAAGAGTCCAATCATCGGCTAGACATTCCACATTCAAGTGCTAAGACTTCATACCGAAGTCCTTATGTTTCTTTGATGACCCCATTTGCTAGGAGTCTCATCAAAAACACCTGATCACATGTGGCTTTGTCAGCCAGACTTATCGCTATTGGCAAGAGGTCATAGCGAACCCCTTCCATTACCTCGATGACTCCATATGTAAATAATTGTCGGCGAGACATCTCCTTATCACCAAGAGATCCTACCGAACCCTTAGGTTACACCAAAGACTTCTTTCGCCAAAGGTCTCCCCGACATCCGCTAGACACCAACCTATTGGCCAGACATTTCCCAGTCGCCAAGACTTCACGCTGAAGGCTTTGTGTTACCATGAAGACTCCAAATGTATACCTGTCAGCAAGACTTACTGCTATCGATGAGACATCACATCAAAGCAAGCCTTTCGGCCAAGGGTCTCTCCAAAAACATTAGTCGCCATGAGTCTCTTGACATCCGCTAGGAAATAAAACCATCGGCCAGACATCTCCCATTTGCTAAGACTTCATACCGATAGGAGCAAGTCATACCGATTACCACATCGGCCAGACAGACCAAAGGTCACGCCGATATTGGCAAGACTTCCTATCATTGTCAAGACATCATTTCGACAGTCCAGGTTACGCCAAAGGTTTCAAATGCCGATCACCAAGACATTCAGGAGGTCATAGCGATAGTTAGGATCAACTAGCAGATCGGCCAGACAAAAGGAATGTCACAGCGACCATGCTTTCTCAGATGTTTCAGCCTATGAGATTGAGGCAATAATTCCAACAATCTCCCACTTGACAAAGATCACACAGGCACCTCCAAAGCAACTAGAGACTAGGATCACAATAGCTCCACCAGTTCAGACCCCGCAGTACTCAAGACACCCGACCAACAAGTCTCCACAGATAACAGTCCATCAGACAATCTACAACAAAGAACATGCATCCAACTGCAACTCACTGTCCAACAAAGCAACCAAAATGCAACCGATCACAGCCTTCCATGACACCCCATAGATCTCAAACATGCTCTCATGCTCCAACTAGAAATATGCACCGACATCTAAGATGTCCACCATTCAGGCAACAATCCTGTCATCTTCCAACATGCCACCTATGGAAGAAGGATACAAAGCCAAGGTGTATAAGCACCATTCCAATGAACACAAGCAAAATATCCCAGTGATATCATCAACAAGATACTGCTACCACCTCACTGCGCTCAAAACGCTATACAGAAGCAATATCAACTTCAAAGCTTCAAATAGAACACAACAGTGAAGTCATTCTCCAGAAATAAGATAAACAACACCAGTTAGAACAACAATCAGACTGACTGCTTCCATCCAACTGATAAACCCATGCGACTGAAAAAAAAAGCACCCACAACTTGTGTTATACCATCCAAACTCACATACCTCAACAAGTATCAAGATTAGTAAACTTATGCCAAATCATAACCAACTCATCAGCAACAAATACAAGCTCCAAGTGCCAACTAGTCTAAGACGACAAGACACATTCATAAACTCCCACTGCCTGAGTAATCCAGATCTGAAAGATTAAAAGGCATCGCAAGTCTACCAATAACAACACATAGAAAATGTAGCCATGTAGTACCAAGGAAATATCCACAATGACATGCACAACCTGCAACAAACTGCTACAAGAAATAATTCTCTCACCACAAACCTTCACGGTCACAGAGAGAAACTCTGCACATCATCTTCCTATAAAACATCTTCTTACATACACTTCTAATAGCCAGCTGTGTCAAGAATGATCTTCTTCACATCCTAAAAGAAAAGCCTTAACAACATCCATCTGGTCAATCACCAAGATCAAACCGACTTCAAAACCAACATGGATGTAAGCATCTCATAGAAGATCAAGCTACTTCATTCCCCATTTCAGGAAATCAGCCCATACTACATCTCCTACCAATTCTCATTAGTAACAAGGAGATAAAACAAAATTATACATCTTTCACTATGAATCTTCCAAAACCATTAGACGACAATTCAAGATCCATATCATGAAAGTGAACTTAATAAAACACATCTGAAAAATATAATGGGCCAAATACCTTTCAGATAACTGCCGAGTAGACCAAGAGTGGGAACGAGAATACTCCTTTAAGATAGAAAAGTCATCATGACTAATCCAAGAGCAATCTCCTCATAGGTCTCTTATTGAACTCACGTTCAACCAAGGTGTAGGCTTCTCGGACTTTCTATTGAAAACACTTTAACAAGAGTAACAAGCATCAACACTTCTCTCATAAGAGGAAAAAAGCCTCACCTTATTCTTCATGTATCCATGAGTACTAGCAACCGATCATCTCATGCTAAAATTCAACTACATTACTGCACTATCACGAAGTATTAAGCAAATAATCACAACACTCAATACACAAAGAATTGCCAGACCACTATCAAAGCTCCAATCACCTGAATCAGGAGTAGATCATGACACCATGATCTACACATCCCCTTAGGAGATCCCATGCTTCAAGTGACTTCTCCATTGTCTCAAGTACAATGCACAATGCCAAAACTCCAGTGTGCAAACAAGAGTATACCATGACATGCAGCAAATAGACTCAAAACCAACATCACCTGTCAAGCACCACCAACACCTTAGCCAAAGACTTCAAGCGTCCTTCATGGTTCCAAGATGTTGCACATCTTTAAGTAATGTTCATGCAAAAGTGAAAGAACCCTTCTGCAACACTAGAGAAGACCATTCACCACCATGTGATGAATCCACAGTCACTGCTAGAGCTCTCACTGAAAAGTGACACCGGAGCTCTCCAAGCATCATGACTACTTGCTCCATCCCTTAACCGACTATTCAGGTACTCATTGAATATCCATCCTCTCATCTCAAAACAGTCACACAAATGCACAAGTGACCACAGACAAGGCCAGCTAACAAGTCTGCACCAACAATGAATCAACCTCATGGATAAAGATAGTCCACATCCAAGTTATCTCACTGCAACCAATGGGTAGCTAATCCACCAACCACATAACTCGAAGATCTCAAACATTGAACATGCAAACCCGTCATCGCATTGGAAACTGCAACACTGAGATATCAAAGAGAAACACTACGTAGACAACATGACTCAAACACTAGATTATGCCAAATTTGATTTGTCAATCATGTCCACAACGAGCACCATAATCAAGGAACCCACAGGCACCACCACAAGAATGTTGAGTGACAAATCACGTACCAACACTCCCATGAAGAGAAGAAATAACACCTCCTCAAACCATGCACCAAGCATGCATGCAGAACTGCAACTATCTCGTCCAACAACACCCCAAAAGGCCAGTGTTTAGACAATTTAGCTTAACAGCAACTCCACATGTTTACAAGTTTTACTTAACTGTGTAAAACCTACAAAACCACAGAGCCATGCAAGTACAAATCATCCTTAGAAAGAAAACAGCAGTTCAAGAGAATCCAAGCCCCTTTCAGGCCAACTCTAAAACCACCATGTACATGCATCCGAGAAGGAAAGAAAGGCTATTTCAGAAGCTTGCAAATCATCTAATGATTAACTCCATAGCATTCAAGCATTCGAGGTTAACAAGAAACAATGCCTTCCAACATCAGGAACCACCACCTAGCATAAGCACTCTCTTCCATGGTTGAGAAACAAACTAGGCTTCTCCATATCACCCAGGAGCCTGTCACACAAACACCCATTATGAAAGCTTTACTACTACACAGCCATGAAGCATAGAAATCCACCTCATACTCCAAGGTTAAACCGCTACTAGCCAGGAGACACAGATCACAACATGATCAACTCCCTTTTTCCATCTTGACCATCCCTCAAGTTGCATGTTGTCTCAAAATACGACAAGGCTTCCACTCATAAAAAAATCAATACATCAGTCCATTCCTCTAGATTTCTTCCAGCCTATTCAAGCTAAGAAATCTTCACAAGAGAAATATCCAGAACCAACGACTAGAAGAAGGCTCTGATACCACTTGTAAGGAAAAATGGGGCATCTAAGAGAAACCTCCAAGAACAGTAGTTCCTTTGGTAACTTTCATTTCGATTAGGTTGCTTCAAAGACACGTACAACTATGTCCTAAAGCGGAAACAGACACAGTTTATTTCCCACATTGATCCTTCTGAGAGAAGCACATGTAAAATCAACAGCATGCATTAATAGATTCTACAACAAGAACCAACAGACATGAAAGATAAGACAAAAAATAGGACACAAATATTTACATGGGGAAAATCCTTTCGGATAAAAAACCCCACACTCCAAAGATCGAGCCATTGTATTATTCAGCAACAAACAGTTACAATACAATTTTAGGCTCATAACCTTTTCAAAGATTACATCTTGTTCATTCTGGATACAACTAGTAGCAAAACTCACTTCCTCTGTTTCGGCCTCAAGCCAGCCTCTCGGCCCTCTCTCTATCGCTCTCACCTTTGGCTCTCATGCACAATCTCTGTACACACATATACAGAACATCCAATGCATACATATATGCATTCGTTATTCAATTAGCTCTCTATGAATCATTTCACGATCACAAAACAATAATCTCTAGCTCAGCATCATTATCGTCGAAGATGTTTCCATTCTGGTGTAGATTTTTCCTTGCACACAGTTCAAGGAACTGCTGCAAAAATCCAATTGCCAACCATTTGAATATCACTTCCTCTGATTGGTCCATGAGCCACCACATAGGATAGTCTTCCCTCAATCAGCAATGATCAACTTGTGTCGCATGTCGGTGAGACACTAACCGTGTCTCCCCGATGCCACAAAACCAGATCGTCATTGTCGCCAAGAGTTATCACTATCAGAAAGATGTTACACCGAGTCCAGAAAGCTATCGCTAAGACTTGTTGCTCTTGCCAAGACATCATACCAAAGTTCCCAAGTCACATCGACCTCAGCATTCTCATCGGTGAGACAATCGCCATTCGATGAGACATCATACAGATGTTCAAAGGTCATATCGATGTTATCTTTTCCATCGGCAAGACAACCGCAGTTCACCAAGACTTCATACCGAAGTCTTCAAGTCATGCCGACGTGAGTATTCCATTCGGTGAGACTATCCTCTTTCACCAACACATCACACCAAACTCTTCATGTTATACCGAAGCATCCAACAATTGGCAAGACTTAGGCTATCACTGAGATGTTATATAGACATCAAGATTCCCATCGGCAAGACAAACCCTCTTCGCCAAGACATCATACTGATGCCTTCAAGTCATATCGAAGAGTCCAATCATCAGCCAGACATTCCACATTTGCTGATACTTCATACTGAAGTCCTTGTGTTTCTCTGATGACCCCATTCGCTAGGAGTCTCACCGAAAACACCCAATCACATGTGGCTTTGTCAGCCAGACTTATTGCTGTCGGCGAGACATCTCCCTGTCGCCAAGAGATCCTACCAAACCCTTAGGTTACACCGAAGACTTCTTTTGCCACAGGTCTCCTCGACATCTTCTAGACACCAACCTGTCGGCTAGACATTTGCCAGTCATGAAGACTTCATGCCGAAGTCTTTGTGTTACCGCACAGACTCCAATTATATACCCATCCACGAGACTTACCGCTATCGATGAGACATCACATTGAAGCAAGCCTTTTGGCCAAGGGTCTCTCCGAAAACATTAGTCGCCATGAGTCTCCTCGACATCTGCTAGGAAAAAAAACCATTGGCCAGACATCTCCCAGTCGCCAAGACTTCATACCGATAGGAGCAAGTCATACTGATTACCACATCGGCCAGACAAACCAAAGGTCATGCCGATATCGGCAAGACTTACTATCATCGCCGAGACATCATTCCGACAGTCCAGGTTACGCCGAAGGTTTCAGATGCTGATCGCCAAGACATTCAGGAGGTCACAGCGATAGTCAAGATCAACTAGCAGATCGGCCAGACAATAGGAATGTCACAACGACCATGCTTTCTCAGAGGTTTTAGCCTGTGAGATTGAGGCAATAATTCCAACAATTTCTTGTAAGTTTTATGATGAGAATTAGTGATGTGTGATGGCCCTTGGTGCTCTTTCTATTTTCTTCTATTGCTCATCGAAAATTTGTTCCAATATTTGAGTTTCAAAATAACAATGAGCAATGGAGTCATTTGTTTTAAATTTCTTTCCTTGATTTGAATTTCTCTTGCGAGCGATGCATCTTGGGTATGTGTAGGATCATGATGAGCCAAAAAGTGGTGATATGATGGGTATGTGTAGGGTATGTGGCTGACGACTTTTTTTTACCCAAATTTGATGAAACGAAAAGGGTTTTTAAAGTAGATTATCAGCTTTCCACCAATATAAATTATGCTTTACTTTGAATTTAATAAATAATTATTATTCATTTTCTATTTGAATTACGACTAAAGTCTTGATTGATAGGTTGATTGAAAAACATCTATAGCTTTCAAACGGTATCACATTTTTTTAATCCAAAACATGTGTTACATTCTATGCTTTACATACTATAGGATTAAAAAAAAATGAATTTCATGAAGTTTTGACCAAGTTAAGGTGGTCAGACATATGAGTTTTTATATTTTTTAAAAGTTGCAATAAAAAATTCATAATTAATTATTTACATGGAAAAAAATTACCAAAAAATATTCATCACATCTAGACATGAGTCCTCTACTTATATCTAAAATCTTATAAAAAAACATTATCACTTTATTATGGTTAGGGTGGTCAAACAAACAACTAATTCTTATTTTTTCCCTAAAATTTAAGTACTACTGCATTGAAATTTCAAATTTTCACCATATATTTATATATATATATTTTAAATAAACCTAGTAGTTTAGAAACTACATTCAATTTTCTACAAATTCTATTCTTACATATTTTTGAAATAATATAGATAACTCATTCAAATTTTTAATTCAATTTTCCTAACTCTGATTTTTCTAAATTTTTTGCCACTTAAGGGCCTGTGTTTTTCCATGATGATCCTGCACATACCCTCTTCTGCCTTTTATTTTTATCTAGGCACACCTGTCTAAATCTTGTTCCATCACCTTATCTCATGTTGCTGATGTGGTACAAGATTCAAAGCATAAATTAGTGATATGCGATGGGAGATGAATGTGATCAAGGATGGACCTAAAATTCAATGGTGGAGATCTCATCATGTGGATATTCACATCATTGATAAGACTTGTGGAAGGTGAAATGTATTAGTGATGAGCAATGGCTAATAAATGAAGGACAATGTGGCAACATCCCAAGGGCATCGTTTAAAGTAGAAAAGAAAGTAGCAAGGTGAGAGGAGAACCCTTGAAGTGGTTTTAAAGCAAGATGATCAATGACCACATTTTAAATGATAACATATAAATGTTAGTTCACTCACGCGAGCTTTCTATCAAACATTAATGGTGTTAAGTCCCATTTCTCAGCCATAAAGAAGATGACTAGATTTTTTCTTGCACATTTGGAATTGCTTAAGAGTAGAGAAGATAGCCAGAAGCTAAGGAAATAGTGTCGAGGACTCCAACAAGCAATTACAACAACATTAATACCAATTGTTCACCTAGGTAAGAAAAGTGTTGTAATCTCTTCCTCTTAAAAATGTTGAATTGTGCTATTCTGAAAAATAGTGGGGAATTTGGGAGATAATTTTCTTACGGTTTATTCTTTGAGTATCCTCTATTAGGGTGACAAAAATTGTGTGGGGTTTGGGAGTATTGTGTTCTATAAATTATGTTCTATTTTTTAAAGTTGGGTAGGTCTCTTTGATCAAAAAATCTGTAAACCCTAGCCTTAACACATTGTAAATATGAGTGACCCAGAGCCTAGTGAGTCTAGCATTAGGCCAGAGAGAAAACAAAATAAAAAGAGAGTTAAAAGGCTTAAAACCCAAGATTTTTCATTCACGAATGAGCCAGAGCCACCTACAACATCTAACCTTACGCGAATTACCTCTACAACATCCTCAAGGTCCAGAAGTACAAAGAAGAATCAAGAGAGATTCATGGAAGGGACCTCTAGAGAGGTAAAAGAGGGTGGGTTGTGAATAGGAAAGAGACCTACTGGCCAGGTTGTTGTAACGAGTAGGTTAATTGAAATTTGAGAGTTGGCACAACCTCAAAGTGGATGGCAATTGTTCTTATATGCTTTTAACATGAGGCATTCTAAGAAGCTGGCATGTTATCTATGGGGGCTCAACCTTAGGAAGCTAGTGGTACCTAATGTATTTGTGGAGGTGGATGTAATGATGGAGTTAGTCAAGCATTATGATCCCACAGATAGAAGAATCAAGAGCGAAAATGGAAATGTAGTCCTTGAGGTGACAAGGAATAAGATTGTGGAGATATTTGGGTTGAATTCCAATTACATTGTGAACATCAAGCCTATAGATCTATATGGGGAATATGAGCACAATAGATTTGCATACATAAGTAGGCTACTTGTTTGGCATAGAAAGAGCAAGGAAATATTTCTCCCCAAAGATATTGAGCCCTTTGATTGCGAGGAATTTGTGGATTATTTTAAGAACACATATTACTACCTGAATCGGGTTCTAGCTCAAAACTTTGAGGCAAGGATATCCCCAAACCTGTTGGTGATGGCAATGGATATACATGCTCATAATCAGAACATTTGTTTTGATTATACTACCTTTGTTGTAGAGCATATGCATAAAGATTTCAATAATCTAAGGAAAGAGGTTTTCCCTCTACATTTCCCACATTACTCTTTGTTAATGCATACATGCTTTTGTTTGAGGGTGATAAAATATGGAAAAGAAAGCTAAAATTGAGACTAAGGGATGATCAAAATAATGTTTTGTTAGTCCAAATGTGGACACATATTTGGAACTAGGATTGTCCCAATTCCAATTATATGGTGTTTGCTAATGTTATTAGGTTTGGTATTCTAGAAATTTTGGGTGTGGCACCTATTCAGAGGCTCTCAAGATTAATCAAAATATCATGCACCCAAAGGATGTGATAGGGTCAACTGCAATGCATAATTAGGTAGATTGCTTTATGCATTCAGAGTATACTCTAATCAAGGCTTATGGATCTAATCTGGCACCACATTGTTTACCCCTATATGTATCTAGCTGATTATAATTCATAGAGTTAATGTGGTAGATTGATTTTATGGATTTTGAAATGTTCAAAAAGCCTAGGAAAGGTACTATGGTGAGCCCCCAATGTTCTTTTGCTTACTTTTAAGTTACTACCCTAGAGGGGTATGAAAAATTTGGAATCATGGTGAATAACCTTAGGTCACCTATTGATGAGGTTAGGATTTTTTATCCAGAAGGATTTGTGAGTGAAAAGAGAAGGGAGAAAAAAATATTAGGGATCTATCATCAGTTCTTGTACACATATGATGTATTGAGAAACTTGACAAGTGATGAAGTTGTTATATCTAGAAAGAGGGAATGGACATCCATAATGGACATTGAAGGGAGTATTATGAAGAGGAATTCCTTCTATGTGAGTTCTTATGATGAAATTGAAAATCCTTTTGAGAGAGATTTTACAAAGTTAAGGTATTACGATAATGGTGATTTCAAGGAAAAGGTGAAGGAGGCTACTGAGAGAGTACAAGATCTCTTAGAACAACAACCTTAGGCTATGGATATTCTAGAGCAGCTTGCGGAGGTACAAGAAGAAGATGTCCAAGCAATTGAGGTGGAAAAAGTGGATGAACATGTGCTTGATGATGAGGAGGTGGAGAAGAAATTCACTCCCCCTAATATTGAAGATACTCTTGGTTTAGAGACTCCCTAAGATAGAATTATCCAATGGAAGTACGATGAAAGGATTGATGGTGATCCTAGGATCAAGGATTGTAATGAATTCCCTGCAAATGATGAGTTTGTGCAATCTAAGGAATTCAAGAAATTTATGGTTCAACAAAGGAGCAAGGAAATAAAGGAAAAACTTGAATGTAAACAAGGGCTAATGTAAATCCTTCTCAACAAGAAGAGGCTAAGAAGGAAGAAGAAGAAAATATTATGGCTAAGATTGCAGCCATCACTCTTGCTGAAGCTAGGAAAATTTTCTCAAATAGTTGAATGATGTTACTACCAAGGTGCACTATCACCATATCTATGTACTTGATGCAATAAGGAGAGACCCTCAGGCTTCTATATCTAAGGAGCAGATTGAAAACAAGATGTTTGGATTTGGATATAGTTTGAAGTTGCATACTCTTGCAATATGGTCCATGGAAGCCAATACTAGAAAGCATGAGGTCGCTAGGCCTGTTGAAGAGGTCATGAGTTCTTTGGTGTTGAAGAGGGCCACAGATATAACACTTGCCCAGGAAGCTTAGTTAACTGCTCATCCTACAATGCTCAGTGTAGACACAACACAAATTTCTCAAAAGAAGTATGATTCCTTGGTGAAGCAGAATAATAAGGCCATGGATGAGATAAACAAGATGAGAGCCACTATTTAGGCTAGCTAGTCTGCAAGGAGAACCTCTTTTCCAGCCTCTTCTTCTTCAGAATTTTCTACACAAGACAAGGAGACATTGGCCTTGAGGATTGATGAATTAAAAAATAAGCTAAAGAAGGAAAAGGAGAATACAAAGAAGGTCAAACTGGAAACAGTTAAGGTGGAAAATGACATCTTTGAGGATGTATTAAAACATAGAGTGACCAAATTGGTCAATAGAGCTGATGATGTGTGGGCAGCCTATAAGAGCATCCATGAAGCAAACACAAGGTACTTGCAAGTTCAAAAAGCTTTCAAGAATGAATGGAGCAAATGGAGTACTAGATACTTAGGTGCTTTAAAAGAAATGATGCCTAAAATGAAGGAAGATCTTGATGCACCCACTAATATCCCTGAAATATTGCAAACTATTGACCTGGTGAATGAGATAACAACCTTTCATGGGAAGCTAGGTATACAACTCCAAAATAAACTGAAAGTATTCAAAGAAATAGAGGAACGTGGTATGCCTATGATATTGAACCACAAAGGTGAGTTACAACAATTTGACACATGGAGGAATGATTTGGGAGGGCTGCTCACATCGACTAAGATGGCATTGACTGTGGTTGATTACACCATGTTGAATCCAAATGTTGACATGATGGTAGAGATTGAAACAAAAATGAATACTTTTGTCAAAGAGGTCAGAGCCTTAATTGATGCAAGATATATCCAACATAGTGAAAAGGTGTAGAATTTATTGGATGTGAATTGGCCTACTGAAGAGGAGTGCATCGCCTGGTTGGAGAGGTATATTGAGTAATCTTGTAGGGGGATAATAATGGATATGATGAATAATGGATAGGAGGGAAACAATGCATAGCCTGAAAATAGTGCAGATTAGGCTTTTGTTAAAGTATTGTAGAAGATATTTTTCTCTCCTCAACATGAAAAGGTGGCACAAGTGCTGATGTGGATAAATCGGTTTTTATCTTTATTTGTTCTTTCATGCTTTTTAAATTTTGCTAACTAGAATGTGCATGAGGAAAACACTTTTTGATAGCGAGGAAGGTATTTGGGAGTTGTTGTAACAAACAAATGATTCCTTTTGAAGGTGGGACTGGATCTCCAATAGTGAATGAAGATTACTTGTGTCTCATGTATGTTCCCACCACTTGAGAGCTCAAATGTAACTAAAAAGGGAATATATGTTGCAACGGTCCAATAAAATAGTGACTTGTGTGCTTTCTGGCCTGAAGCTTGTTTTCCTCCTTCATTTGTATAAGAAGGAATTCAAGGCCATAAAGCAAGGGTTCGTTGAATTACAGTTGACACAGTGAATTGTTAGGAATACAGAGCATATTTTATGTTTGTTCTTAGGTTTTGAGTTAGTAGTTGCATATGTAATTTTGATAACAAGATAGAAAATACAATATAGAATGGTGCTAATTTCATGGTCATTTTTCTCTCCTATGTACTTATTTTATGAGTTATGAATAAATATAATCAAGGATTGTATTGTTCGTCTCCATTACTTTCAGTGGATGTATGGTATCATTCTTGCTTATTGACTCAAGGAATTAGTGTATGTGTTTGAGTGAAGTTGTTAACTCATATGAACTTTGTACCAGGATATCTATAAGAAGTGGTTGTCACGAATGTGATTTGAAAATGATGTAATGCAGTGTTTCTAAAGCTTATAAGTTGCTATGTGTAGAATTGTTATCAGGTTGCATAGGTTAAGATTAACTCTGTGTTTAGGATAAGGCACTGGTTAAGCACAATATTCATAATTCAATTCCTGGGTTAATTCATCAGCAAATCACCTTTTATTTACAAACTTTTCAATTGAGTTACCATTTTTATGTTGAGTTTCATTATTCTCATGCTCCAAGTGTAGCATATTGTTCAATGGCTTGCCAAACTTTTTAATACACGACATTGTTGATTGAATATATGATAATTATCTATTGTTTACAATGTATTTAAATATTAGTTGCATAAATTATTGACTATACATTGTGGGATTACCCTCCTAGGTTTCACAAAGCCCAAAGTGCAGGAGTGAAATTTTTGCAAGTTTTACTCATTCGTTGGCCAATCCCTTTAGATTACTAAATATTGGAAATGGAAAAGTCCATAGGTAATTCTGAAGATCAGCTTGGTTCTTAAAAAATAATCAACATGACCCATTCTCCCAAGGGTGAATAGGTCCCCCTTAAGTTTAGGACCCCAATTTTAAATATGTTTATGGCATAATTTTATGATTTAAATTAAATTTTCAATTATTAGCCTTTGATGTTTAATTGTCAAGAAATTAGAAAATTTCCTATAAATACAAGGTCTTTTATCAATTCAAATCCTAGAACTTTTTGAGAGACTTCACAAGAGCAAAGATTATTGTCAATTTTTTTTAAGAGAAAATTTCTTAGTCATTTGTTGTAGCATTCAAGATCTCAAGCATCCTATCAAAGTTATCTTCATTCATGCATGTTTTTGGAGCTAACATTGTGATGTAGGTTTCAAGCATTCAAGTCAAGATTCAAGCATCAAGATCACATCATCAATCAATCCATTTCATGCAAGATCAAGACCTTGGAGAGATGTGTTAGATTTCAGTCCTTCAAGGATCTCCATTCAAGGGTTTGGTGAGTTGCAACATAGAATTGTTCATTAATCATTCCTTCCATTTTCAAGGTTTAATTACCAAAACGGGGTTTGACCAAGGAAAACCCCCATTCATAAAAAACAAACATTTTTTCCCTTTCTTTGTGTTTGCAAATTTTACAACTAAAGAAGCATTGAAGATTGATCAAAAGTATAATTTTGCAAAGTTTTCAAAGTTGTCAAAGTTGTCAACGTTGTTGTCAAGCCATAGAAACTTAGATCGTGAATTTATTTCCAAATTTCCAGTAGTGAAACTTGGGGCAAACAGAAGCTTAGATCCATCTCCAGAGGACCTTGAAAATTGAGCAGAAAATCCCTACAAAGACTCATTTTCCCTAGGGGTGAATCTGTCTTAAGAGGACACTCAATAGAGGCTTTTGGTGACAAGTGCATAAAATCTTACCCTTCTTAGATATGCTAAAGGTTTTAAATTGATAATTCAAGTGTCACATTGTATAAGTGCATTCATTTGGTATTTTCATTTATCTCCCAAAAGTGCATTTCAGGATGATTTACCCCATCTTGAGTCATAAGGAAAACAATAAGATCTCCATCAAGGTTGACTCACCTAAGGGTTGAAAGTCAATCTTTCCCTAGGGTATCTCTTTTTCCTAATGAATTAAGGAAGGTAGGTGCATCATAACCCCCTTTTTATCATTTCATTTTGGTGAACCTATTTTCCTTTATTTTAGTAACAAAAAATTGTGAAAAAATATACATGTACTAGATATTAATTTTATGAATCTATGTTTAAAATTTTATTATTTTAACATTTTTATATTAAAAAAAAATTATATTTTATGGAAGTAACATCATTTTTAAAATACTATTAACTATAAAAAATTATGTTATTAAAAGTTACGTAAAAAAATCACAATGAATTTCTTAAATTTATTTAGTTCATGGGATTGTCATATGCCATCTTTATTTATTGATTTATGTTTATTGAGGAATACTATAAATAATTACCATGCTACTAAATTGAGATGTGGCCTTGAATAAGTACTTTGTATGTTTCTACAAATTAATTTGTAGATCTCCTATATGTTGTATATTTTAGGGGTAATTAGCTTTATTATAATTAGGAAGATCTAGGAGATAAGATACAGGCACAATGAACAATATGAGCTATTATATTTAGAGGACACAAATGTAATGAGTACAAAGCTTTTCTTATATAGGAAAGGATGATGTAATCCACCTATGAGGTGGATGACAAGTGCCCCATAAGATGGCACAAAAGAGATGACAAGTTTTCTATAGGTGTCAACCTTAGGAACACTTGGAGTGTGCAAACCAACAACCCATATGACTAAGTCATCAACCTTGTGTGCCAAGTGTTGAGTGACTTTTAATGTGACATGGAAATGCTTCCAACCTCAAAAGGTGTGTGTATGAGGTTAACCAAATAACTTGGTAACCTTTAGAGGTTTAAATGTTGCACATTCAATTAGGAAAGAAGTTGTCTAACCTCATATTGACCTAATTACACTTAAGTATAGCGAATAGATTAATTATTCACACTAACAAGCTTATTAATGATGGGATATGTCTAATTGGATTCATGCATTGCCATTTTCTATACTTGTTAATATCTAGTGGTTGATATTTAAGACCAAAATTTCCTTAGGTAATATAAATATTTTAGAGGTGTTATGTGCTTGGTCATAATGCTCCAGTTGCAAACATATATGATCCTTGCATGTGTTTATGTTTTATTTACTTGTGTAATAGAAGAGGTGACCTTTAAAGGCTTAAAAATCCACATGTTGCAATTTATCATTCAACTTCATGGAACTAGATTTACCTTTATATGGTGTACGATTTCTCTCTATAAACAATTTGAATTGGATTTACCTTTTTATATTGCTTTTTTTCTTATTACAAATAATGTATATATGTGACATTATTGCTTGAATTATTGTCTAAGATTTAAATAGCACCTTCTAGATTTTTTACTTGTAAATATTTACACTAATTATTTTTCTTATGGTTACCACTTTTATGCTTCTTCAATAATATTTTAATAGACTTTAATTTGTCAATTCTATGTATTATTTTCTTAATTTAAAAAATTATTAAGGTTTTAATATATAATTGTATAGTAAGAATCTCTTGAATACTTTTTATTGTCATCATATTACATTTTTAAAATTTTATAGTAGGAATATCTATGATTTACTACTTTTCCAAATTCTATGGACTCATTATCTATTATCCAAAAGCACATACAAGTACATATATCCAAGAATTAAATTATAAGTCTAATGCATTTATTTTTAAATGTTATTCTATGTTAATAAAGGTATTAAATAAAATAATATCTCTTATCCCATTCTTTGATTTGTACTCTTCAATATATTAGTTAATATATAATTTACTATTGACATAATCATTGCACCTCCTTCTTGTGCAAGTGCTAGTGTAGTATGTTGATAAGCATGAACCTTCTCTTGCCCTAGCTATGAGAATTTTTTGTGAACTTCTATTGGTCAAAATCACTAATAACAAGTTTAGAAGTTTTACTCATACTAAAATGGGTTTTCAAATTATATAGAATTTATTATAAAGTTTGAATATACTTGTTACATTAAGTGCTTCCAACAAGGATTTTTTTTTTATTCACTAGTTTGCACTAATCCACCACAAGATTTATGAAAAAAAAAGAAATGTTAAAGTTTATCCAAAATTGACATTTTTGTTGCTTTTAATGCTTTTAAATATTATGAATTCTTGACATTGTGATTAATCTTTCCTAATTTAACTATTAATTTAAAGTATTCTTATTAAAAAAAGAGAGAAAACAACTACAACCAATTAAATGTCATATAGAAAATATATATATATATATTAATTTAAAGTATTCTTTTTGAATTTAAATTGTTTTGTGACACACCAGTATAACGGCACAAAACTGTCAACGATGCCGATGAGAAAAAGTGGACGGAGTTTGCATAAAAATATTAAAAAATAAAAATGAGACGAAACAAAACCACTCTCCATACTGCTGCTTCAATCCATTCACATTAAGCAAAAAATAAATCTAAAACTATCGGGGTTTTAGAGCTACTACATTCTTGAGATCAAGACAAGATTATCGCAGCCTTTTAAACGAAAATATTGGTATTTGTTTTCAGGCGTGGGGCGAGGAATGTTTCAACTGCCTGAAAGTTGTTTTTCCGACGTTGAACAACTTTCCGGGTGAAAGCGGCTACGAAATACAGCCTATCAACAAAAAAATTGCGTTATCTTTGGCGTATGCATACATGTTGAGATTGTTTTAGAATATTCCTAAAAAATTAACACCTCAATAAATTAAATTATATTCGTAACTTACAACCCACACAATATAATAAAAAATAATAAATTGAAAATTTTGTTTTATTGGTCAAAGGAAGAAATTAGAAAACGTTGAAGATGAAATTGGGATTTATCGTTAATGGAATGAAAACTTGAAGCCAAGTCAGTCGGTGGAGATGTTAACTAACAATTTAAGAAACCGTTCGAGTTCGGAATTTTTCAAGAAATAGTCAGATTATTACAAGAGAAAATTTTCGACGAAGGCAGAGAGAGTAAGTCTAAAGAACAAGAGTGTCGTGCAAATTCCCGCACCACGCGTTTCCCCAAAATTAAAAATCCCCGCCTACTTAGACTTGGCTTAAATGGTTATTTGCCGCCGCTCCGTCTCTCCGCATACACATCTGATAACGTGAATGCAATCGAGGAAGTGACGTAACTGCAGAGAACGGACTCCGAAATCTCTTTCACAGTGGTATATAAACGCAATAGACAGCAGACGAAGCTCAGGTCAAGCAAGACAAAAATATTGATAAACAGTATTGAGCGTGTCGTGGAATTCAATGAGGAAATCAGTCAATGACGAGGCAGAGAGCAGCGTGCAGTTAGATATTCGATCCGCAGTCGCAGATCCACGAGATTTTCCCATGGAATCGCAAGCAGAAGCAGTAGAAATAAGGGTTTCCGCCAGCCCCAAGGGCAGCGGTAGCTATATGAATTCAGAAGTGCATCCAACGGACCAGCAGAAGCAGCCATCAGTTAGCAAAGTAGCTCCGGAAAAGAAAATATTGGTGTTTGCCGTAAGACTGGCCCTTCTGGAGAAGGCCGCAAGCGGGCTGGGAACTCTGGCCTTCGTCTGGGCTACCGTTGTTCTCCTCGGGGGCTTCGCAATCAAATTAGAAAGAACGGACTTTTGGTTCGTGACGATCATACTCGTAATTGAAAGCACCCGCATCTGCAGTCGCAGCCACGAGCTCGAATGGCAGCACGAGACAACGTTGTCCGTGGCGGAATTCAAGGAGGTCGCAAAACAGGCAAGTTTCAGAATCTACAACGCCAGCCGCTTTTTCTTTGCCTCAATTTTTGCGAAATTCTCGGCTCCCAATGTCGCCAAAGACACGCAGAAGAATAGATCTGACTGGGACCGTCGTAGACTGAAAAGAAGCCGGTCTGCTTCAGACGATCCGTTCGTGCAATATGTTGTTTCTAAGAACGTAAGCAAGCTGCTCTTCTGGGCGCAGTTGTTGTCCGCCTCTACCTGTATTGCCTTGTCTGTGTGGAGATTAACAGGACAAAACTACGGCGACGTTGAGGCCAACAGCGAGAAGCAGAATCGGAGGCACGCCTTGAATGTGTTCTACGGCTTGGCTGTGGCGGAGGCGCTTCTGTTTTTGGTGGAGAAGGCCTACTGGCAATGGAAAATTAAGGGGAAGAAACTCCTGGTCCAGGTGAAGGACGAATTTGGATTCGACAAAAAAGAGGAGGGCACGCTTCGACGGTTTTTCTACGACACATATTCACGGTGCATCAACGGAAGCGTCTTCGACGGTCTGAAGATGGATTTGGTGTGCTTCAGCGTGGATCTGCTCAAGTCGAACACGGACTACGGGCAGCTGACCGGCGCCCGAGTGCTCTCTGCCCTGGTTTACGACCCTCGTTTCTCCGAAGAAACGTTGCGCTCCATCGGGATTATGCAGGACGTGGTCGAACGCCTCCTGGAAATGCTCAACTGGAAGAATCGCCATGAACAAGAGATTCGAAAGGTTGTGGCCAAGATTGTTTGTAATCTTGTTAAAAAGAATCGCAATTCGCTTCGTGTGACGCAGATCCCTGGTGCTCTGGAATCCATTGCTTCCTTGCTCTACGACTCCACACACAATGACCCCCAAGACTACGATTACTCGGGTTTTAGTCTTCTCGGGCTCCGCATCCTGAAAAACCTTGGCACGGACCACGGCAACGGTGCCAAGATTGGAAGCACCAAAGGCCTGCTTCCCAAAATCATATGCTTTACAGACATACATGCTGCCAATTTCTCCAAAGCCCCGATCAAGACTTTGAAGCTCTCGCTGCAGCTGCTGAAAATGCTGGCGGCTACTAAGGGTGAAACAGGGAATGTGTTAAGAAAAGAGATATTGAAAAACGTCTTCACGATAAGCAATCTAAGAGAATTTCTTCTCTATGAAGGCTCCAATAGTTCACGGCTTCAAATCTTGGCCATTGAGACGCTCACCAGCCTTGCTCTGGAAGAGGAAGGCAGAGAGAGCATCGGAAGCACCGGCGGAGTTTTGGGTAATCTTCTCTCTGTATTTTTCATGGAAAGGATTAATACTAATGAAGATGAGGAGATGAACCAACTGGTGAGCAAGGCGGGAGAAGCCCTAACACTACTTGCAATCCACAATAATCACAACTGCCAAGCGATGATCAAACTCAAATTAACGCGGCATCGAACCAGAAATGACCATGTGACGAGGGATTTGATCGGTGTGCTCAACGATCCTCTACATGGAGTTCATGCGGCAAGAATTCTTCGCAACTTATACGCTTATGCTCAAACAGATTGTAATGAGCTCATGGAAATCAAGGATGCAGCAGCGCAGGTAAAACCCCTTTGACATGCTTAAGATGTTTAAGCTTTGAATTACATAATTTTTTTGTAGTCTTCATGCACGCCTTTATTGTTTTATATCATTCAAGGTCTTAAAGCTTGTGATGGAGGAACAAGGCGCACTTCAGGAAGCCGCCATAGGAATAGCCGCTCAAATTTTCAAGTTTTTCAACAAATCAAGCATGGAAGCAGTATTTAATGAGGCGGCGATAACTAAGAAATTATTTGTGAGGCGATTGACAGAGGTTTTGTTGAGGCACCCTCGTCCATCAATCGAGGTTCCTAATATTAGAAGATTTTGCATTGAGGTGGTGATTTCTGTGCTGGAGAAGGACAGAGCATGTTTTCTGTCGGAAAGGTTAGAATTGGAGGACGCTTTGACGCGTGTGGAGGAAACAACGTCAGAGATGGAGGGTTACAGTAGCTTATCGGGGGGCATTGGTCTCAGCCGACATCACACCACCATCCCCTGCCTTGTAAACACTGCCCTCTCATTGCTTTCTTCTTAATTCAAATGTAAAGCGTTTCTCTGTGCACATACAGTTGTAACTTGTGCTTCGATTCAGAAGAATTATTACTCCTACGCCCATAATGGACTATTATTGAGGTCAACAGATGAATCTACATCTTAGATTGACCTGTTATTTGAGGCTTGAAGGCCATGCAGTCCAGTGACATTGGTGAGAAGATTTAACCTACTCGCCAATCTTTCACTGTTTTGTTTCTTCTTCCCTACGCATTGTGTCGTGTTGAGAATAGTCATTCTAGTTATTTTCCAGACGTGAGATGATAAACTCTTTGCACTTTGTTAAAAAATATTAATCTTAGTCAGAGTTGTCGTAATCTTTGTCTCGTGCAAAGTTCCCTCGAGCAGAATTTCGAGGAATCTGACTTGTCATTTGTGTAAAATGATAAAGCATGAAGCTCCCGCTCACCTGGCCGTGGTAATTTGTTGCGCACCCTCCTTTCGTTGAAGTCAATCATGAAAGTTTAGAAGTTTCATTACTACTAAAATGGGCTTTCAAATTATCTTTGTATAAAAGATATTATAAAGTTGAATTATACTTGTTCTTGCAAATTGTATTATATAAATAACAAGTGATGCAAGCGTCGAGTTCCTGCCGAGAGGTAAAAGGCATGTAGCTATGAGTTAGAAAAAGTTTTTAGATAGCAGATAGGAATATAAATGTATTTAAAATAGCTAGAAAAGTTTGAAGCAATTTTTAGTAGTGCACTATTGCATGGATTTTTTACGGTGCATGGGCAACGTGGTCCATAGGGACATGTGAACAGGTAACACGTGTGGATGGATGGATGGAAAATTTTATTTATGGGTATCATGTATATGTGGACTTTTTTATAGATATACCAGTGAATACTTGTTTTTTTGTGTGTGTATGTATACATTTGTGAGAAGGAAGATTCTTTATGATCTTAATTAGGAAGCAAGAATGCATTATTAATTTGTAATAACTATTGAATGCAAACAATCGGAAACATTTGTAATAATGCTTGAGACATATATGCATACATGTATCCACGTGCACATAATGCATAGAAGAGTGAATGCATAGTCGGCATGTGAACGAGTCTTAAAGCAGGAGGAGACTCAGCTCGCATTTACAGTATTAAATGAAAGAAAACAGGAGAAATAAACTATTTATGACCAGTGCAATGTTTTTTTTTTTTAGAAAACCTTTTGATCGGAAAATTCATTAGTCATTTTAAATGGAACAAAGTTTTGATGTAGAGATATTTCTAAAGCATCAAATATCATTTGCAACTATTTACAAAAAACATGTGTGCGGGCAAAAAAGGAAAATGCATTATTTACATGACCCATATTTATATGCATGGAGAAACAAAGTTTACCATATTTCTTTTTTTTGCTTGTATGTCTATTTGTGAATAAAATTATGTTTAGTGTACTGTTGTAAAACACATGCTATGTTAATTAATACAATTGAGTTATTTTAGTTTATCATATCACAATATGCAAGTGCTAATAGAAACAATAGTGTAAGGTGGAAGATTGATAGGGGTAGCTCATTTGAGTATGAACTTTTGTAAGATTAATCAATGTTTTTTTTAATGTAGTATGAAGGTTAGTATTATATAAAGCTATTGATTTTATTATAAATAAGATTTAAATCCTGTCTATGTAATATAATAAGATATTTTTGTGTGTAGAACAATGTAATTATATTACAATAAATTGTTAGATGAATGACTAGAAAGCTATTGATTTTATTATAAATAAGATTATAATGTTGTTTATGTTATATGAATAAAAATTTGTGTTTATATAATAAACAATAAGTAATTTGCAAAAATATAATAAAGAACCTTACTACCTAAGATTAAATTTGTGTATATATAAAATGAAATGTAATAATTTAACTTATTGAAATGTAATAAGTGGAATAAATATTACGATAAATTCTTAGATGAAACTATACAAAGGTATTGATTTTATTTATAAATTAGATTTGAATGTTGTTAATGTAATACGAATGAATATTTTTTTGTGTATATATTTTAAACAAAAAATAATTTGAAAAGATATAAAGAATCTTATTAGGTAAGATAAAATGTAGGTACAGTAAAATAATTTACATGTTTGTAGCACTTTGCATCCAAATTATTGAGAGAGAAACATTTGTAACAATGCTTGAAGCATTTAAGTATAGATGGATGCATGTATACATGTATCGACGTGCACATAATGCATAGAAGAGTGAAAAGCATCCTTGGCACTTGAGCAAGCCTGAAAGCGTGATGAGACTGAAGTTGCATTTGCAGTATTAAATGAAAGAAAACAAGAGAAATAAACTAGTTAGTATGAATGCATATATGAAAGGAAAGCATTAAAATATGGATCCATGTAAAGACATATGCATGCATGGATGTGTACATGTGTCCATGTAAGTTGGTATGTTAAGAAGAATCTATATATGCCTGCGTCCATAAAGTTAGAAATGTTAGCAACAATTTGCATCTTAAACAGGAACAAAAAAAACATTATTGTCTGAAACAAAGCAGCAATACATTAGTGTTTGTGGAACAAGTGTATAAAGTATATCTAACAATGCATTTGGATGCATGGAAACATGTAAATATTTGTGAAATCTGAATATACATTATAGCCTTTGAGGAATTGTCATATGTGCTTTTAGGAATCTGTAAGAAACAGGATTTAGAAAAGACGGTTTGAAAAGAACTCTTGAATACAACTGTATTTTAACAATGAGACTCAATTTGCATTTGCAGTATTAAATGAAAGAAAATAGGGAAAATTAATTATTTATTAGCAATCCATATATCGAAGGAATGCATAAATGTATGGATGAAGGAAAACATTTATGCATCCATCTATGTGTACATGTGTCCATGTAAGTTGGTAAGTAAACAAGAATCTATAAATGCCTATGTGCACAAAGCTAGGAAATGTCAGAAACAATTTGCATTTGAAAGATATAAAAAAACATTTATGATCGAAACAAAAGAATAATACATTATTGTTTTTTGACGAAGTGTATTAAGGATATCCAATGATGCATTTGAATGCATGGATACATGTATATATTTATGAAATCTGATTATACATTTTAGCCTACAAGAAACTGTGATATGTGCTCTTAGTTATCTGCAATAAATAGGATTTAGAAAAAAAATGTTTTGAAAGGAAGTATTGAATACAACTCTATGTTGTGATAGTTATTTTCAAAGCCCTCAGTGTTTAATTGCATAACCTTGATATTTTCTTCATTTTTTCCTTTGGTATGGTGTGAATTTTGTTCTAATGGATGAAGGTATATTTGAGCTATAGATAGATAAAGATATGTAAGGGTGGTAAAGAAGAATGAGCGATGTAAGTGGAACAAAGAGAAGGAATTGAGAGAATGATGAGATGCAAGTAAGGTATATGAATGCCTTATGGAAAGTATTAGATATGGGAAGCAAGGATATTTGAAACTAGATGTGAGAATGAATTGAATGTAAATGATATGAATTTATCATTTTTGAGTTTAACGCTTAAAATTAAATGCAAGATATAAAAATTTGAATGAGTGAGCTGGATTGAGAGAAAAAAGGAATGCAAGTCATTAGTGTGATGCAAGAGAAGCATATAAATGGATTTTGAAATGTATTTGATTTGAGAAGAAACGATGTGGACGGGTGGAAATGGAAATGAGTGGATTCGATAGGGTATGAAGTGAACTTTTGTTCCAAGAAAGGGTGGAAGAATGTCTATTTTGTTATTGGTTATGCTTTTTAAAATCATCATAGGGCTGAGTGTCTCAATACAAATACAAAAGAAAGACTGATGTCCCATTTCTCACTCTCCTTTGGACTAAACAAAGTTCCAAGATCCTTGAGCTTCCTCGAAATGTGACAAGAGAAGAATAGATATAAAAATATAATGATATTTAAGGATACAAGAGTCAAAAGAGAAACACCAATGAATACTAGTACCTTTACATGGGTGCATGTTTACATTTGCAGTAACAAATTTCCTTTATGATCTTATCCAGGAAGCAAAAATGTATTATTATTTTGTTTCAAGTATTGAATGCAAATAATCTTAAACATTTGTAACAATGCTTGAGGCATCTATGTATACATGCATGCATGTATACATGTATCCATGTGCACACAATGCAAAGAAGAGTGAAAAGCATAAATGACATGTGAACGAGAAATTTGAATGGAAAACACTAAAATCAAGTAGAAATACAAATCTGTCAAAGCACATTGAGGCTCAAGTAGCATTTGCAGTAGTAGGCGAAAGGAAGACAGGGAAAACAAACTATATATCAGCAATGCATATATCAAAGGAATGCATAAATATATGGAGCCATGTAAACATTTATGTATGCATGGATGTATAGATGTGTCCATGTAATTTGGTACATAAAGAACAATCTATAAATGCATGTGTGCATAAAGCGAGAAATGTCAGGAACAATTTGCATTTGAAACATATACAATATTGTTTTTTGAACAAGTGTATAAAGGATACCTAATGATGCATTTGAATGCATGGAAACATGTAAATATTTGTTAAATCTGATTACACATTATAAGCTTGAAGAAACTGTTATACGTGTTTTTAGGGATCTGTAATAAACAAAGTATAGAAAACACATTTTGAAAATAACTCTTGAATACAACTCTATGTTATGAGTGTTATTTTCAAAGCCCTCAGTGTTTATTTGCATAACCTTGATATTTTCTTCATCTTTTTCTTTGTTTGGTATGGTGTGAATTTTGTTGTGATGGATGAAGGTATATTTGAGGTGTAGATAGATAAAGATATGTGAGTGTTAAAAAGAAGAATGAGTTATGCGAGTGGAACAAAGAGAGCGAATTGAGAGAATGGTGAGATGCAAATAAGGTGTATGAATAAGTTATGAAAAGTATTTGACATGGGAGGGAAGGATATGGGATGGTGGATATGAGAATGAATGGGAATGTAAATGGTATGAATTTATCATTTGTAAGTTATATGCTTACAATTAAATGCAAGAAATGAAAATTTCAATGAGAGAGGTGGATTTAATGAAAAAAGGAACGCAACACATTGGTATGATGCAACACAAGCAAATAAATGGATTTTGAAATGTATTTGATTTGAGAAGAAAGGACGTGCAAGGGTGGAAATGGAAATGAATGGAATCAATAGGGTATGAGGTGATTATTTCTTGCAACAAGGGGTGGAAGAATGTCTAGTTTGGTATTGGTTATGCTTTTAAAAATCATCATAGGGCTCAGTCCGTTAATATAAACACAGAAAGAAGACCCATGTTGCATTTCTCACTCTCCTTCATACTAAACAAGGTACTGAGATCCCTGAGCTTCCTCGAAATGCGACAATAGAAGAGTGGATATAAAAATATAATGATATTTATGGATAGAAGAGTCAAAACAGAAGACAAAGTGGAAGTTGTTATGCATATACTATGGAAAAAATAAATATGGAAGGTCATAAAACTGAGAACATGCAAATGTTGATGCAGTGGAGAACATTAAATACATGGAGAGAGAAACACGTAGAGCTATTCACAGATATATGCATGGATGCATCAACAGGCACATGTATACACAGAAAACAGAACTATGTGGAGAGATGGAGATATGAACATATGTATACATGGATGTATGCATATTTGCATATAGGTACAAATGCATATGGTACATGGAAGGATGTATTCATATACACATGTAAATATGGATGAAGGCATATATGCATATATGCATGTATGGACAATATGCATAAATGTATGTCAACATATAACTTTTAATTTTGTTATATTGGAAAACTAGCACTATTCTGGTAAATCAATATTGGAAAATTAGCATTTAGATGTTTCTATTTATCAGAATAGCTTTATAAATTATTCTTGTTATTGAAAATCAGTGAAATGCGATCGCATAGATTGATTAAATAAATTTAAGCAAAAGCATAGTTTATAAAACTGGCGAGTGGAGGTACGTAATCCATGAGTGCAAATTAAATGCATTGAAATATCAGGAAAATGTGAACACATGGAGAGGTCAAAATAATTGAAGCAAGTGCATTAAATGGCATGTGGCTAGTGGGGAGGGCGCTGGAATTGCTTGGCGGCCATGGGTGACTAGGATACTTTGGCCATTAGGGGCCATTTGGCCGAAGACAAAGACAAATACATGGGTGCATGAGTCCATACATGCATATATACATGTATCCATCGGAAATATCGATAGATACATATGTAGATGGATGTGTGTATGCAATTCATAGGTGCATGTATGCATAAATCAATGTATACATGCACCCATAGATACAGTCATACATATATAGATAGATGCATGCAGAGATGGCAAGATATGCATAAATTGATATATGCATGGTTGCATCTATGGATACATAGATACATAATGAAATGGAGAAAAAGACACATTTATATATGCATTATTTTGGGAGTTTGATTCTGAATCCATATGCATACTTTGATTAAAACTAGTGGTTGAAGGTACATAATTCATTCAGACAAAATTAATGCATTGAATGGCATCTGACTAAAGGAGAGACTATTTGGATTGCTAATCAGTCTTTGAATATATAACAATTAAAAGAGATAAGTAAGTATAAGTATCCTTGGTGACATTTCACATTTTGACCTTTCAATCAAAGTCAATCAACAAAGTAGCAGTCAGACCTAAAGAAAGTTCAAGGACTATGCCGATAGAAAACCATATTTTGGACAATGGCTAGACAATCTATTGAAATTGCTTTAGAAACTTTGAAGCAAATGCATTTTTGCTTCTGTTTACTTTCACTGTACATCTTAAATGGAAGTCGGGTTTTGCATTGGTGCAATGTATTTGTATACTTTGATTGTAAAATCATAGTTTAGATCATTTTAAGTGTTATCCATTCGAATCTTTCCTTGAAATATGAAGTATTCATCTGAGTCTTGGAGGCAATGCACAACTATCCTATAAAGAGAGCTTTGGAACCAATGAGCTGTCATATATACATGGGTGCATGAGTCCATAGATGCATATATACATGTATCCATGCAAGTTATCGATAGATGCATAAATACATGGATGTGTGTATGCAATTCATAGGTGCATATATACATAAATCGAGGTATACATGTACCCATAGATACAGCCATACATATATAGACAAATGCATAAAGAGATGACAAGATATATGCATAAATCGATATATGCATGATTGCATCTATGGATACATAGATACATTATGAAATGAAGAAAAAGACACATTTATATATGCATTTATTTTGAGAGTTTGATTCTGAATCCATATGCATACTTTGATTAAAACTAGTGGCTGAAAGTACATAATTCATTGATACAAAATTAATGCATTGAATTGCATCTGACTAAAGGGGAGGTTGTTTGGATTGCTAATTAGTCTTTGAATATATAACAATTAAAAGAGATAAATAAGTATAATTATCCTTGGGAACATTTCACATTTTGACCTTTCAATCAAAATGAATTAACAAAGTAGCAGTCAGACCTAAAGAAGGTTCAAGGACTATGCTGATAGAAAACCATATTTTGGACAACGGCTAGACAATCTGTTGAAATTGCTTTTAAAAACTTTGAAGCAAATGCATTTTTCGTTGTGTTTATTTTCATTGTACATGTTAAATGGAAGTTGGGTTTCGATTGTTGCAATGCATTTGGATACTTTGATTATAAAATCATAGTTTAGATCATTTTTAGTGTTATCCAATTGAATCTTTCCTTGAAATACCAAGGATTCATCTGAGTCTTGGAGGCAATGCACAACTGTGCTATAAAGAGAGCTTTGGAACCAATGAGCAAGTGAAGGACAATTTTTTTTAGCTGGCATTGCCAATTTCACTGTGTGCTTTATACCTCTAAAGTTAGAGAAAACTGACGAAAGAAACTATTTATTGCCTCAAGTAACTCGTTTCTGCTTCTGGATAATGTAATTATTGTCCTCATAGGCACACATGCAAAGTATGGAACCATATAGAAAGCAAGTGAACTCTTTAATAATCCCATGAAACATAGTCTTTGTATGCATTCATGTATACAGGTTTGCATGTATATATGTGTACATGTAATTATGTATATATGTTAGACAGTATGTATTTGTGCATAGGTGCATAAGGATGGTATGTATCTTTAGATTTTAGATTGCATAGGTAACATGTAGTTCATAGTCATCTAGTTAGAGTAATATGATCACTTTGTGCATATTGGTATTTAATTCTGGAAGTTGATGTTTCTAAAGTTGTTTTTTTTAATTTGGAAAGTGGTATTTAGTTGTTCTCTTGATTGTGTTTCAAAGTCAATGCATTAAACAAAATGTGGATTTATCATGTAATATAGATTTAAGTGACTAGAGATGCATTGTGATTACTTTGAGCGTTTTTTTTTTTGTTATTCTGCAGATCTGTGTAGTCACAGGAGATGTTGTTGCTGTAGAGTCAAGACCTGGAACCGAGCTACTTGATACATGTATCCATAGATACATGGATGTGGACATCTATCATGGTATCCATAGATGTGTAGATACATGTATTTATGGATAGATGTATTCATAGATACATTGACACATACATGGATAGATGCCTGTATACATTTGCACATAGAAACACAGATACATAAATGCGTGGATGCATCTACAGGTAGAAGAATACATAGAAACATAGTTGCATGGATAGATAGATAGATGCATAGCTAGATACATAAATGATTAAATATACATGTATGGAAATATCCATGGATTGCATATGAAGTTACATAGATACATATATCCATGCCTCCATGTATACATAGATGCATGTATTACAGTACACATGGATGCATGTATACGTGTATCTCTGGGCAAGATGCATGGTTGCATGTGAGGCTTGTAAAGTTTGTATATTTTTTATTATTGCAAAACGGTCTCATAAAGAGAGGTTTGGAATGAAAATTATGTCAACATGTGTGATAATGAGAGATTTTTCCTTAAACCTCGTTATATATTCAAAGAGTAACTAGCAATGCAAACAACGTTCCCTCTAGTCAGATGCCATTCAATGCATTGAGTTTGTATCAGTGGATTATGTACCTTCAGCCACTAGTTTGAATCAAAGTATGCATATGGATTCAAAATCAAAAGCTCTTTCCTATGAATCCATTTTTTAATTTGTGTATGCATTTGCCCAGAATGCTTTTAACCAGCATCATTGACCAATCACATTTTTCCAATTAACATATTACTTATTTTTTTGTATAGTTTGAATTTGGAGAGCTATTTTATATATTGGAAAATTAGCATTTATCTATTTTTCTATTCATCCGAGTAGATTTAGAAATCATTTTCGTTTTACAAATTCAGGAAAATGCGAATGCATAAATTGATTAAATAAATTTAAGCAAAGGAATAGTTTAAAAGTTGGTGGCTAGAGGTACGTAATCCATGAATGCAAATTAAATGCATTAATATATCAGGAAAATGTGAGTGCAATGCATGAATGCAAATTAAATTCATTAAATGACATCTGGATGGAGGTGAACGCGCTGGAGTGGCTTGGTGACCATGGATGGATAGGGTACTTTGGTCATTTAATATAGAGTCAAGCCACTTGCTATGCATCTTTATTACTTTGTGTGTGTTGTTTTTTGTGTTTTGTAAGCCCGTGTTCTCAAAACCTAGATTCTGTAATTGCTTTGATTTCGCTATGATGAAAGCATACAGGATAAAGGAATTTTGTGAACTATTATAGTTAATGTGCTCATGGGCACATATGCAAAATATGGAAACATATACAATGGAAGTGAATTGTTCAAAAAAACTCCTCAAAGAAATAAGTGTTCACAATGGACACTTTAGTTTTTGAAGACTTTAGTTTTTGCATGTTAACTTTGTTAGATAATGCAATTTGGCATGAACAAAGTTGAAACCATAAGATGAACAATAGAACTATTCAACACTGAACTCTATGCTTGTAATAATTATTGGAAAAGCTGTAAATGCCATAGATGAAATAATATGAATAAAATTCTAGTTTCTGGTTTTCTTGAAATGCAATGGAAAAACTGCTATAAAGGCATAAGACAAGGTTGCATAACATATTGCCATTCCTGTATCTAATTTCTTTGAACATGAATGCTTTACACATTTGATTGCAATAGTAACATGTCTATGAAAATGGGACAATAGAGATCATAATTCAGTAGTTTTTAGTGTGAGTATATATGTATCCTGATGCATATAAGCTCGATCTGGCATTTATGAAAACAACTACTATGTACAGTGGAAGAGCTAATTAGTGTTACTATATGCGATATCCATATAACATAATAAATTGGTACAAGGCTAAAGTAGCGCATCCATAAATACATGGACGCATGTATACGCAGTTGCATACAGGGATACGTAGAAGCTTAGATGAATACATGTATACATGAATATGTGCATATGTGCATATGGACATAGAGGCATATATACATATAAATATGCATATATGCAGCGAAAGCAACATATGGATTTGTGTATACAGGAGTGTACTCTATACATTAGAATGCATGATGGAAAAGTGACTATAAAGTACAATGCATAAAAGCAGGGGCGAGACTTGGTTGCATTAACAACATAAAATGAAAAAAGCCAGAGGAAAATAACCATTTATTGTCTCAAGTAACTTGTTAATGGGTCTAGAGTGTGCAACCATAACAACTTCCAGTTGGTCACCATAAAGTCTTGAAAACGTAAGAATCAGAAAGCAAATATTGGAAAAGCTAGGAAGAACATAATGCAAAAGGGAACATTTAAACTATATAGTTTGAATGGCATTATGCATGGAGGGGTAATAATTATTGAACATATATGTCAAACATACATAGAGAACCATTGTCTTCATAGGTACAAAAAAAAAATTAGAGTTTCAGATGTCCATATTCGTGAAGACTTTAACATAGTAACCTATAGAAGTGTCTAAATGTATAATAGCAATAGAGTTTTTTAAAACCAAAGATGTCTTTAACATGTGAAAACCAGTGAAATGTCATGGAGCATGGAAAGGAAAAAAAGTAAAAGTCTGAACAATGTAAATTTGTGCTCCTGTATTGCTAGTTTCCTGTAAAGCCAACAAAATGCTATGTATTAGAAACATAGTTTGTATGGATAGTGATTTGAGGTGTTGGTTCAGAAGAGAAAAAGTTTACATATGAATGACTTTATTACCTTCTAGTGATGTTTCTTGTCTATTTGTCAATGCAAATGGCTTCAACAATGGCATTGTTTTGGTCAAGGCTAAAATGTCCTTCAGCACTAAAGTCCCATAGGATGAATATCACTGCTGACTTGTCCTTGATATAGTCTTCATAGCTGAGCCTTTGTAGTGTGGGCAATAGACGATGCATGGTGGCTTGGTCAATTGAAGATTGAATTGTTTAATTGTCATAAGTTGTTATGGTGGTTTTAAGTTGTAAACATAATGTATAATTAACTTGCTGGTTGCACTGTTT